>CM076580.1:55608557-55681079 GCA_034641835.2 Pinus albicaulis | reverse complement strand
GCATGTGTATTGATTCCAAATCCATAAACAAGATCACTATCAGGTATAGATTTCCATTGCCATCCGTAGATGATTTGATGGATTTGTTTAAGTGGGTCAAATTATTTTACTAAGATAGATCTAAAGAGTGGATACCATCAAATAAGGATTAGAGAAGGAGATGAATGGAAGACTGCATTTAAGACCAACAATGGGTTGTATTAGTGGTTATTGATGCCTTTTTGGTTCACTAATCCACCAAGTACATTTATGAGACTAATGAACGAGGTCTTGAAAGATTATGTAGGAAACGTTTTGATAGTCTATCTTGATGACATTCTTATTTTTAGTCAGAGTAAGAAAGAGCATTTGGAACATGTTAAGTGGGTGTTAGATACTTTGCAAAAGGAGAAACTTCTTATAAATTTGAAGAAGTGTAGTTTCATGAAGAAGGAGATCATTTATTTGAGATTTATAGTCTCAGAAGAAGGCTTGAAGATGGACCTAAAAAAGATCCAGGTAATACTAGATTGGCCAACTCCAAGAAGTATATTTGAGGTAAGGAGTTTTCATGGTCTTGCAAGTTTTTACAAAAAGTTTATAATAGGTTTTAGTCAGATCTGTGCACCAATAATTGAAACAATAAAGGAGAGCAACCAACCATCTAAGTGGACAGAAGCAACAGATCAAAATTTTAAGTTGTTGAAAAATAAGATCACTGAAAGACCTATTTTGGCCTTGCTGAATTTTGATAAAATATTCCAAGTTGATATTGATGCTAGTGGGATAGCAGTTGGAGTTGTTTTGAGTCAAGAGCAAAGGCCGATATCTTATTTTAGTGAAACGTTAAATGAGGTCAAGAAGAAGTATTCATCCTATGATAAGGAGTTCTATGCTATTGTGCAAGCTTTGAAGAATTGGAGGCATTATTTGTTGCCCAAATAATTTGTGTTGTATTCTGAGAACCATGCACTGCATTTCATAAATAATCATCCGAAGTTGAACCAAAAGCATGCTAAGTGGGTGGAGTTTTTGCATAGTTTTACCTTTGTGATCAAACACACAAGTGGTAAGGCAAACAAAGTTGTTGATGCTTTGAGTAGAGTAAATTTGATTGTGCAAGAATTGAAGATTGGCATTTTGGGGTTTGAAGAAATGATTGATATGTATGAGGAAGACCCATATTTCAAATAAATATATGCAGTTGTTAAAAATATTGTGATTCATAATTGAAGCCAGTGGATGGAATACTTGATTCAAGGAGGATTGTTGTTCAAAAATAATAAATTGTTTATACCTAAGTGCTCCATGAGGGAAAATTTGATTAAGGAAAAACACAGGATAAAACATTTGTTCAAGTAAACTATTTTTATTATTGGCCAAAAATGCAAAGTGATATCAGGAAGTTTGTTGAGAAGAACAGGATTTGTCAACATGCCAAAGGAAGAAGCCAAAACATTGGATTATATCATCCATTGCCAATACCCAATAGACCTTGGGATGATGTCAGCATGGATTTTGTTTTAGGTTTTCCAAAGACTCAAAGAGGACATGATTCTATCTATGTTTTTATAGATAGGTTTTCTAAAATGGCACATTTTATTGCTTGTAAGAAAACTAGTGATGCAACTCACATTGCTTATTTGTTTTTCTCTGAAGTTATAACATTACATGGATTTCCTATGAGTATTGTTTTAGAAAAAGATACAAAGTTTGTAGGAAATTTCTGGAGAACTCTATGGAAGAAGCTAGGTACAAACCTCAGTTTCAGTTCAGCCTATCATCCTTAGATGGATGGACAAACTAAAGTGGTGAATAGGAGCTTGGGAAACATATTAAGGAGTTTGGTTTACAAAAATCCAAAGCAATGGGATTTAGCACTTGCTCAAGCTGAATTTTCCTATAATGATACTCCTAACCAGAGTATTGGAATGAGTCCATTTCAGATTGTTTTTGGAATGCATCCAAGAGGTGTGTATGAACTTAGATATTTGAGCAAACAAGAGACAAGGATTGAAAAATCTGAATAATTTTCAGAACAAATGCAGAAGTTGTGGGAAGATATTAAGAAGAGCTTACAAAAAAACACCCAAAAGCATAAGAAAAGAGCTGATATGAAGAGGACTGAAAGGTAATTTCAAGTGGATGATTTAGTCATGGTTTATCTAAGGAAGAAAAGGTTTCCAGTAAAGACATATAACAAACTGAAAATGAAAAAGAGAGGGCCATGTAAAATTTTGATAAATTTTTCTTCAAATGCATATGAGATTGAGTTACCAGAAGGAATTGGGATATCACCCATATTTAATGTTGCAGATTTGTACCCATACAAAGGAACAAAGGAAGAACTACAAGAATAATCTACAGAAGAGGAGGATCATACTTTGAATTGGAAGGAACAGATGCCTAAGACAACAAGGAAAGAAGTGGAAGCCATTCTGAGAGAAAAGAGCAACAAAGAAGACCAGAGGATAGACCTATTATCAGTATCTAGTAAAATGGAAAGGACAACTAGTGGAAGATGCTAGTTGGATGACAACAACAAAGTTACAAAAGTTTAATGCAGATCTTGAAACATTGATGGATAAATATTTTCATCCCCGAGAGTCTGATGTAGGAGCATCCAGAAATTAGTCAGCAGTGTGATTATGTGTTCACATGTGACTACCAAGAAGTGGGAAAAGTTGATCATTAATATTTTAGTTAGCTTTAAATGTGTGAAGTTTAGTTTTTTTGATTTCCTAGAATAAATAGGAATAAAAGTAGAAATTTGGTTCTCCCTATGAGGAGATTTAGCCAAATAGATTAAGATTGTGAGATAGGATAGAGTTTGTTTGAAGCTAATAAATACAAGTGTAACCACTTCCAGTTAGTTGAAAGCGTAAATAGGTGTGAAGTGTGATAGAGTAGAAGACAGTGTGAAAGTGTGAGAGAAGCATGTGTGAAGGGTGATAGAGGAGCAAACAGAGAGGAGAGGGGAATGTTAAATTCAGCCATCAAAGGGTTCAAACTCTATGTATTTACCTTTCTAATTAATTCCAAGTTTGTTGTGTTTTAAATGAGCTATCTAATATAAACTGTCTGTTTTATTTCTCTGTCGAGTTAAATATTACCTTTATCGCACAACATATCCAAAGAAGTTAACATGCAGCATGAATAACAAAAACACAGCAAGGTTCTATATAAACTGGTTGGGTGAAGTCTTTGGTTCAATTAAAACGTTGAAGTTCGTGAATTGGTCATCGCACATCGGATTTGAAAAAGGGAAATTGTCGCAATGATCAGTTATATTAGTTGCGATGTGAAGTGGGCCAGTGAAGGTGCAGCGAGTACTGTTATATCTGACAAAAGACCAATGGTGGAGATTAAATTTCTTCAAAAGTGATTTCTCAAATCGCGGATTTTATATTTTTGCATTAAGGCTTTAACCCATAAGTTATTTGAAGTGCGATGAGAAGCGGAGGAGCAAGGGAGCAGTAGAGACCATTAGATATGGGTGTAGATCAACAACGGCCAGGAAATTGCAAATTTACACATCGCAGATTTTATGGTTTGTGTTTAATACCTCGCACGATAAATTGTTTTATTTGCGATGCGATGCATCGCATTTCGCATATCACATGGAATAAGGAATGCAGTTATCACTAAAATTTAAAATTTGCGAAGTGGTAAGTTATAGAAAGTACGAAGTGTGATCAAGTTGTGATTGGTTTGTTCTGTGTGGCCTATAAAAGTAGAGTTTCATGCGTGAATACTCGTTTAACGGGTATTAATATTGGGAACAACAGACTTATAATTTTTTTGCATATTGTGAGTAAAAGTGTCCTTTTGGAAGCATCAGTTACTTTATTTTGGGATCGTCTATGATATCTTAGTTTAGCAAGAAGTTGAATTCTATCACACTCAATACAACATAGGTGGAGTATATCACAACCTGTGTCACAAGTTATGAAGTAGTGTGGCTTCATAAGCTTCTTGCAAGACTATTTGATCAGGTCACTTCATCTGAGACATGGCTCAGAAAGGATTAATGGAGGTCCAATACACATACATAGATGATAAAATTGTAGACATTCTCACCAAGACTCTCTCTAGAATGAAGTGTGTATACTTCATAGAAAATCTTGGCATGATGCAGAATGTATCCCTCATTGAGAGGGAGGTTTCATGTCCTTGTAGGATTAGGTCAAAACATCTCTTGAAGCCGTAAAGGACTTTGAATAGGTCATAAATGAATTTGACAAGGGGATATGGATACATTCATTTGAGAATCCATATGGACTTGGCTAGTTCATAAATAAATTTGACCAAAAATGTGAATAGACCAAGGCAATTAGAGGGGAAAATTATAGGGTTGGGTAGATATTCTCTCGATGATGCAGCCACATAGGATAGGCCCAAGGGGACCATAAAAAAATGAGTAAATAATGGTTACCCATGACGAAAATTGACACATGAGGTGACAAGTGCCAAAGTAAAGTGCTACAGAAGTACAAGTGGCTCATGTGAAGAGATTCGGTTTGAATCGACGACAAAGTGAAATTTCATGGGAAAAATGGCTTCCAGGTGAAGTGTCAAATTACCAAAAATAGAGAAATACCCATTATAGTACTTGGTGAGATCTTTCCAATGGTGAAGAGGGTTCATCAAACTGAGCTACGATTTGGTCACAATGGGTGAAATAAAAAATAGGGTTTTTCCTATAAAAGAGCTTTTTCCTCGAATTTTAATTCATTTTCTAAGTGACTTGTGGTTAATTTGGAGAGGAGGAGAAGGCCCTAAATCTTGTGGAGATTGTAGCGGATAAACCGACTGTCGAAATTAGGATCCGTCAGTTGGAGTTAGGTAGCCTAACCTTACTCTGCATTTCCATTGATTACATTTTCAAATTACGGTCTCAGTGTCAGTGGGAGATTGTTTTCTATCCTTACAATTGGATTGCAGTTTTTGGGGCATGTTCTACATTCTAGATCGTAGATGTGGGCCCAAAAACTATGAGCTCGCAGTGTTGAGGGAAAAAAATATGTTTTGTACTGAAAGAGTGGACTGGTCTGTTGGCCTAGCGAGGGATAAGAACAAGTTGGTTTGTTGTGGATATTTATCTCTAAACTGACAAATATTATGGTGCTTGCAGGTATGTCAGAGGCAAAGAATTATTGGCGTGAATGAGACTTGGGTACTCTTTGGACTGATATTCAAGGGAACTAGGCAGTGAGAGGATAATTATCTCGTTATGGGGTTCTCGAGTTGTTGGATAACCCATTGATGAGGGCAGGTGAGCCCTTAATATCAAGGATTTTGAGCTGCTAGGATCCAAGCCAAGAGGCCTTCATATTGTAGGGGCACACGATCGAGCTCACGATCTAGGACATCTATTTTTTGACCGGACTACCCCCCTTGGGGGTGGTAGGGGATATATTGCTAGTGTTTCCTTGTGGGAGGCATATAGGAGAGTTTTTGGAGTTCCCTTACCAATCGGTTGGTCATGTGAAGGGAACGACCATCCCAATCAAGGAACTAGAGCATATAGAGACATGGGATGTTGTCGTAGTAGTGTTGCAGATCTTAGGTAGCCAATATTTACATCATGTTACTGAAGGGAAGATGATGTTGGTAGAGATTTTTTTGAGAGGGACCTACTATGGGTGGGCCCAGATGATGATGAAATCATTGAAATGACAATGACGCTATGCAGGCAATGGGTCAATGAGAGTTGTTCATTTGGGAAAATTTTATGCTCCTTCTTTGAGAAGATCTTGACCATCCGTCAAAACGTGAAGATCTGAGATGGGGGCCCACAAGTTCCTAGGATGTGCTGCTGTGGGCAGCTACTATGATGAGGTGGAGGAGGAGGATTCGAACGAGTGTTCCAACTAGAGTTTTTTTCTCATTGGGATCAGATGCCACTCTACATAGATGACTATCCATAAAGTGGTATGAACTTACAGGATGATCCTGACTTGCCACTTCCATCGGGACGAGCGTGGGGTCCAAATGTTAAGTGAAATTGGTTATTTTGGTTGCATGTAAATTTTTAAGAATATGTATGTGGTATTTATTCTTAACTTATGGTATGCATACATAGCACTGGTAAAATGGGCAGGATATGCAGGACGAGCTGTAACACCTATGGATGTAGATCAGGGTGGATCGAAATCACACTAGAGACCAGACAGTGATGCTATACTATAGGACCTTCGTCGCAGATGTGATGTGGTACTGACCAGGGTATCATATCGTGGGTGGCATGAGCTATAATATTGGTATACGGATGAGTGTATGGGTCTTCCCTCAGAGTGGTGAGGCATCATGCGGCACATGGAGATGGCCGGTCATGTCATTTGGAATCTATGAGTGAGTGGTGTGGATCCATTAGCCCGAGAGCCTCCAAATAGTGATTGGGGATAGGGACATGTGTGTCCCCTTTTTGGTTTGTAACATGCTATGGGAATTTAGGATGTATTTAGAGTAGTGGACTCAAAACACTTATGTTTTTAAGTGATGATACATAATATGGATATGCATCTTTTTATATGAAGATTGTGGTTCACCATTGTTGATACTATGGTTGTCTTATGTTATATGCATGTGGTAAATGTCAATCTAGAATGTCATTTGTAATGGTATCTACATAGTTATTTTGGGTTCTAGGAACATGAATGAATGTAATGGTTTCAAATTCATGTGAAAAAAGCTTAACTCATAGATATTTTATAAATAGTAAATTATTATACCCATGATAAACACCATTCAATTATGACAAGTTGCAAGGAATATAAACAAACATGAAGATGAAGGATGCAATGATCAAGGGAATTGACTAACAAACCTATCACTACATCATATTTAGCATGGTTATTGGTGGAAATTCCAATGCATACGTTGTTGGAGTGTACTAATGAATGCAAAGGGGTGAAAATGGCCCAATATTTTGAGGTTAGATTCCTAGAGAAGCGGCTTGCACCATCGGCATAACCGATATACGGTGTGGATGATGGATCCATATGAAAGATGCAAGAATACAATGAATGAGATGATGGGGGTGAATGAAAGCTACCTAAATGCATAATAGAAATAGATACATGACTTTCAATGGGAAATGATATGGGTAAAATTTCTTGAGGTAGAATGCATTGCGAGGGTTAGGAAGGGGTTGGCCTTCAAAATCCTTTAAAAGGTATGCCCCCTTGCCCAAATTCTTACGAATGATGTAAGGTCCTAGCCATAATGGTTCAAAATTCCCGTGCCCCAGGACATCATGAGCTTTGTCATACACAAAAACAAGGTCACTTTCATGAAAGGTACGAGGGTGGAATTTTCAGTCATATTGGGCTTTGGTGCGCTTTTTGGCCACTTCAATGGTTTGTAATGCAACACGAAGGTATTCATTGGCATTCTCAAGCATGATAAGTCGTTGTTCTAAAGGTTGGGTGTTTGTGAGGAGTTCGATGGTAAGGTGAGGGGAGGGTATTTCACACTCAATCGGAAGGATGACCTCCTCTCCAAAAACAAGGTGGAAAGGAGTAAACCCAGTGGCGGTTTTAACCAAGGTTCTATAGGCCCACAAAGTTGGGAAGAAAATAAGGTTCCAGTTGGTTTTGTGTTTATTTACGATCTGTTGAAGCATGGTTTTAAGAATTTTATTGATTTCTTAAACTTTTCCATTACCTTGGGGATAATAAGATGATGAATATTTGTGCTCAAAGCCCAACAAATAGGATAGCTCATGCCATATCTCATCTTCAAAATTTCAGCCATGGTTAGAGAACAATTTTTTCATAACCCTGAATCGAGCAATAGCATGGTAAAATAAAAAGAGGGTCGTGGTAGCTGCAGTGTTATTGAACGTTGGCATAGCCTCAGCCCATTTGGTGAAATAGTCGATGGCCACAATAATATAGTTGTGGTTATTAGCAGATGTGGGTCAACACTCCATAAAGCAAATAGCCCATTTGTAGAAATCCTATTAGTTGATATGACATGATTGATGGGAGCAGATTGAGCTCTTGCCTTTGGGACAAATAATTGGCAATTGGGACATTGTTTGACTGCCTCAATGCAATCACTAAAGAGAGAAGGAAAAAAATAACCAGCTTGCATAATTTTCTGGGTAGTGGCCATACCATAGTGGTGGCCACCATAAGTGTCATTGTGGCAGGCATTAAGGAATTTCTCAGCTTCAAAATTAGTGATACAATGAAAAATGGCAATATCAACGTTGTGATGATAGATATTATCATTGATGAGAAGGTAGCGGTGGGCTTGGTGTCATATACATCGTCAATCATCAAGATTGAGATGGAGGGCGAATTTCTAGGTTCACAGATATGTAAGGATGTCTTCGTACCAAGGATCATATGAATTTATGGCAAACAAATTTTCATCAATTAAATCATCATTAACTGGCATATCACGTGCACCAGTAGGAAATTCAGAAATAAATTCGGCAAGGGAAAAACCTTTCTTACTCTTTGGTGTGACAAATTCAAGATCGAATTCCTGGAGGATAATGATCCAATGGGAATATTTCCCATTAATGATCCATCGACTTAGAAGGAAATTCATTAGGTTTGTAATATTCCTAAATTATCATGCAGCTAATTGGAATATTAAAGTCTAATTTTTCTTTCTTGTTTGATGAATAAGTGGGTAGGGAGACCCATAAATATCTTTATTAGGAATAAAACCACTTCTCATGTGAAATTGGATCATCTTTTCAGCTTAATAAAGCACCCTAAGGTGTGAACAGGGGTTAGAGCATGTGGACTGGGTCAAATTTGACCAAATCAACAACGATTTCATGGAGGAGTGGCATTCAATGAGGGACAACGTAGTTTTAGATGGAGACACCTTGCATGGAAGTAGTGTCATAAATGAAAGGGGCTTAGGTTTTGGAAGCTAATTTCTTATCAAAGGAAGAGGATGGCAGCCATATTCATTATGTTGATGTATTGGTATATGATATTTCTGAATATATGGTTTTTTTAGACATATAACTTTCTTTCGATATTTATCTAAGATTGCAAGTGTTGTTTAGCACTGGGTGTTCCTGATCGGGAGTCCCACCTTTTTCCTTAAGACGCCTCTTGGAAGAGCATTGCACTACATTCCACTATTAGGAATTTGGCCAAGACTTCAATCTTAATGTACAATGCATTTCCTATGTAGGATTTGTGTGTGTGTTGCAGGGAAGAAGTTGTGGAGGTTTGATTTGGGAGATTTCTGAGCTAAATCTCATTGGAGGGAGGTTCCTTTCTCTTTGGAGGTTAGTAAAGAAGGCCCTGGAGCATCATTGATACATTTGGCATCAGGCCATAGTGTTTTTATCCCCTAAAATGTAGTTCCAGTCCATGACTGCGTTATTTTAGTGAGTTTTTGCAGTGGGAAACCCCATAAATCCAAAGTTAAGATCTAGTCAAACCATTTCTGGGTTTTTTGGGTTTTTTTAGTAGAATCCGTGGTTAAAATCCCAAATTATTCTGAGAAGTCTAACAGCCTTCTGCACATGGTTCTTCTCCTCAATAGTAGTAGTTTCCAACAGTAGCAGCAGTAGTAGCACAACATTTCCAGTGCTTAGTTTCTTTAGTGTATTTCAGCCTTCTTGTGGCTTGAGTGCATTCCTTTTGGAGCACTGTGTACATTCATATTTTTTGTTGTTTATAATGATATGAATCAGTTGTTTTTTCTCATAGTTATAATGTCTTTATGTAAATTTCAGTTACATCATATTTCCAACATTTTCAATATTTTATTGCTATATTCTTGTTTTTCTTTATTTGGAATGTTGCATATGTTCTATATTCTTGCCTTTTCCATTTTTGAATACTACAAGGTTGGAATTGGTCATGAACTTGGTGGTACACATAATGATATAATGATGAAGTTTTTGGATTGAGAACATGACAGTCAGTGTCAACTTCACTTTATGATAATAGGACACGGGGGTGCCAATGAGGTTCTTACCTACATGATATATGACATGCTCAATTACGGAAACATATTAATGGATGAGGACCCCAACGATTGAATGGGTGGAAGCTGAGATATACAGGATGAATTTTGATGTAGGAGCATCAAACTTAAATGACCTAGCCAGTCAAAGGTCTTTACTAAATAGGGTTCATGTTCCCATAGTTCGGTTTTGGTTCCTATTCTAGCAGTTTAGTTCTAGTTCTCACCTCCATGATTCTAAAACATCAAGTTGTCATGATAGAAAATGAGCATGTGGATTTGAAGGAAAAAAGGGTCAACATGCTAATGTTTTCCCATAATTATGCCTAGATCTTCTTGATACACGAGGATTTCATAAGCAAGGATGATTTATATAACTAATTCCTACGTTTGAGGAATGTCTCGAAGGAGTGAAGAAACAATTACCATGTATACTAATTTGAAGGTTGTAGATAATATAGGTTAGTATTCCTATTTTAGAAACAATTTCTCTTATTTAGAGATTGATTTAATTCTATAGGGTTTTGTTAGTAAGATGTAGGCTTAAAAAAATATTGGATTGTAAGCCTACGAGTAGAGAGAGAGATATTGGATTGTAAGCCTATGGGAATAAAGAGAGACATAGGGAGTAGATGGCCAAAGAAATTGATAAATCAAGACATGGCGAGAGAGGAAGAGTTACACAAAGATTTTGAGTATTTGTACAGGTTGTATATCAGGCAAATTAGAGTTGAATATGATTTATAGATATCATCTATTTGCATCTCTGGAAATTATCCCTGCTTGTGAAATGGTAATATGTTTCTATAGGTTTATGGGTTATATATGATTATGTTGATATTGGATTTAACACTTTTAGTGTCTAAAGATGGGGTAGCAAGGACTTCTTCGTGTTTATGAGATTTTTAAATAAATGCATGAAAAAAATAAATTATAGACTACATTGATGGAATTGTGCCTGATTAGATTGTGGAATCAACATAATTTCATTGTGTTTCATATTTTCTGTCTGTAATATTGAATTGAGGACCCCTTTTCAGGTGAAATCTAGAATTAGTGTGCATTTCAATCTCTTCATATGTAACAAATGGTAGATAGAAATAGATTTGTCATGCGAAGAGAGTAGATCTATGTATAGATCTAAAGGGAAGGGATTTGTTAGCCACAACAATTTCATTGGTTTTCAACATGAATGAAGAGTTTACCTGCATGTACGCATAAACCTGGTGTGGATTATGTCATGAAGGCCTTTGATAGACATAAAATGGGTGATGATATATCAGCAGGGCTGCTTTGTAAGTGAGACGACACTGAGTATATTAGCAGGGCTTCTTGGATGCCAAATTGAACTCATATCTGGACAGAGTTTGTGCATGTGTTAAATAACTAGTGCGCACCAGTGGAATTAGTGATGTGATCGCTCTTGGAAATGTACCAAGATGCCTGAGGAATGGTTTTGCAAATATACCCAATTATTGCAAAGGAATATTTAAAGGGAATAAATAAATGTATCCAGTCTGAAACATTGTGTGGCTAGATCTATAAAGTAGAATTATTTATCTTTGAACTTTAATGACAGGATTTGAATCTATTCTGCGGTTTGATTTACTCTTAGAATGCGTGGAGACACAAAGTATGTAATATGTAGGTTAGATTCCAGTGAAACCATTTTGAAATGCGTAGGTGGTGAAGCATTTCGAGGTGAATATCAAATATTCACAACAGAAAAATAGAGTGGATGTGAAAGCTAGTATGATTACAACATGTAAACAATGTTCTAAATAGAGAACCTGACGATCCTGTGAAAATTCAATTCATAACAGAGGAAATAGAAGCACACCCTTATCTTGGAAGAAGTAATTAGGCCTTAGAAGGCCATCATTTGGTATCAGAGTGGGGAATTCTCTTTTGGAGAGAGGAAAGAGGTTAGATCAGCCAGAGATGGAAGTTAAGTAGAAGCATTTAGAGTGGCCATGAAATTTTGGGAGCAACAAGTTTTTGAAATCTTGATAGAGAGGAGAAGGTATATTAAGATCTTATATTCTAATGGTCTTTGTTTTTAAAATTGTTTGAAGCGTAGGTAGCAAAAATTGAGAGTATCTCAGCAAGTAGATCACAGCTTTGAAGTGGTGATGAAAGAAGTTGGCAAAGACTTCTTGAGAAAGAGCATTGTCGTAGAACCTGATTGTTCCAGATGGGGATTGGAATATAAGATAACTATTGAGTGTTCTCAAGAGAATATGAGTTTAGTGTAGAAGCCTAGAAGGAGTAGAGAAGAAATCTTAGAAGCTTCCAGATAGAGAACCAGTATTTCCAAAAGACTAAGTACCGAAGAGAAGCTTGGTGAGGTAGTTGTAATAGGGTGAAATAGAACTACTATTGTATAGGCTTAGTGAAACTCATATTAAGTGTGAGGAAACACATGAATATGGAGAAGAATATTACTACTAATAGTCAACGTCATAATAGAGTTTCAGAGAGAAGCCACAACAGAAGAATAGAGAAGAAAGATGCCAAATAAAATGCCATGGGAAGGAAAATGAATGATGAAGAGTATGACAGAGAGAAGGTTGAGATAAGGATCCATCTTAATTTTTTCATGGAGTTTTTCTAGAGGAATAAATAATACCAAAGGTATGGTTATATAATGAGAAAGAAGGTGAAAAGGCATATGCTACAAGAGAAGAGAGAGCATAATATGAATACTCAATTAATAGAGGAGCTTAGGAAACTTGAGCAAAGAAAGAATGTTCAATTGAGGTAGGAGAAGCTCAAAGGAGTTGAGCTACAACAAAAGAAATTGGTTGGAGAAGAACAAGTTTCTTGTGAAATTGAAGATGGAGCAATGACGTTTGAAACGTCAGTTGAGGTTACTGAGCCTTATGATTTTGAAATAAAAAATTTGTGTATGTTTGCAGGTGTAATACATGATGATGGACAACCTTTGGGTTTTTTCAAAGAAGAGGAAGAGGAGAGAGAGATTTTGAATTCTGTTTTAAAGAATAAAGATGAGACAGTTAGGTCTCATGAGGAAGATCATACACAATTGAAGGAAGATATTTATTTCCAGCATACTGCTAGAGCTGTAAGAAGAGGGAGTTTGTTATATGGGTAGCCAAAAGCAAGAAAAAGAGAATGAAGATGTCAAGCATACAAATGTAATGCTTGAGGAAGCTAACAGAGAGATTTTATTTTAGAAAACATGTTAAGGGAGTCTGAGTCAAGCCATGGATTGAGACCTCAGGTAGATGATTTAAGTTTTAGTAATTTTGATGAAGAAATGAGGCTTCTTGAAGAATGCATAGGTAGATATGTGAATGAGGAAGATTTAGTTAGCCTAGAAGGATAGATGGAAGAGTCACGTAACATCGACAAAGAGAAGAATAATAATGAGGAGGAAGATGGGACATATATGACTCGTATTGAAGAAAAGTAAGTTTTAGAATTGAACAGAGTTGATTTAACTACTAGAATTAGTCAAGGAAATGAAGGGAAACTATTGAAGGTTGTCAAGGAAGAAGAAATACATGTTGAAGATGATGAGAAGAATCGTGGTGGAGTACTTGAATATTATCAAGAAGAAGAGGAGTTTTTGGAATATTTGTTGGAGGAATATGAGTACAAAGATGTGGTTGTAGATGTGATTGCAGACCATGATGAATAAGAGTCTCAAGCTTTGATTGAGACAAAGAAATATGTTAGTTTCCAAATTCCTAATACCTTGGCTAGCATAGGAGAAGTGAAGGGTGATTTTTTTATTGGTGAGATGAATGGTAAATTACCTCTTAGGAGTAAATTTGAAAGGAAGAAGAAACAAATGAATATTGCAAAGGGAGATGTCTTTAATGACATTAAGGATGTATGGGTGGTAGAAGAAAATAAAATTGGAAAGAGAAACCCGCAGCCTAAAGGTGAAATTATGAAAGTTTACCAAGGTGTTTATATCCCTCAGAGTGAAACAAAAGTGCAGCAGCAAAGTAATTTGGATAGCAAGATAGAAAATTTTATGAAGCTCATGAGGAAGAAACATAAGGAAAGGAGCGACATAAAGAGAATAGAAACATCCATTTTTATGAAAGGTTGGACTATAACAAATGTTGAAGGAAAACTCAGTGGAGCCTTACAAACTAAAATATGGAAACCAGAAGCAGCAAGAAAAGATAGTAGATTACATGAACAACAACTAAATGAAGCAAAGAGATCACTGCAGAACAAATTCTGGGATGCAGGAAGATATAGAATGGAGACACATGACCAGGTGATCATGTTTTCTTTCTAGTTTGGGAGTCTGATGCAAGAGCATCAAACTAAAATTACTTATCTAATCAAATTTATTTACTGAAGAGGGTTCAAGTTCCCGTGGTTCAGTTCTGGTTCTTGTTCCAACATTTCAATTCCAGTTCTCAACTCCACGATTCTCATTTATCAAGTTGTCATGATAGAAAACAAGCACATGGATTTGAAGGAACAAAGGGTCAACATGATAATGTGTTCCCTTAATTATGCCCAGATATTCTAGATAGGTGAAGATGCCATAAGAAAGTATGATTCACGTAACTAATTCCTAAGTTTGAGTAATGACTCGAAGGAGTGAAGAAACAAATCCCATTTATATTAATTTAAAGAGTGTAGATAAGATAGGTTAGTATTCCTATTTTAGAAACATTTTCTCTTATTTAGAGATTGATTGCAAGTATATAGGGTTTTTTTAGTAAGATTTAGGCTTAAAAGGAGATTGGATTGTAAGCCTATGGGTAGAGAGAGAGAGAGAGAGATTGGATTGTAAGCCTATGGGCAGAGAGAGATATAGATAGGCGAGATATGGCCAAAGAAATTGATAAATCAGGCCATGACGAGATAGGAAAAATTACACAAAGATTTTGAGTATTTGTACAGGTTGTATATCAGGCAATTTAGAGTTGAATATGATTTATATAAGATAGCATCTATTTGTATCTCTGTAAATTATCCCTGCTTGTGAAATCGTTATATGTTTCTGTAAGTGTATGGGTTATATATGATTATGTTGATATTGTCTTGAACGATTTTAGTGTTTGAAGACGGGGTAGCAGGGACATATTCTTATTTCTGAGATTTTGAAATAAATGCGTGAAGAAGATAGAGTATAGACTACATTGATTGAATTGTTCCTGATTAGATTGTGGAGTGAATATAATTTCATTGTGTTTCATATTGTCTGTCTGTAAGATTGAATTCAAGACCCTTTTCTAGGGTGAAATATGGAATTAGTGTGCGTGTCAATCTCTGTATATGTAAAAAATGATAGATAGCAAAAAAATCCATGCAAAGGGAGTAGATCTATGTATGGATCTAATGGGAAGGGTGTTGTTAGCCACAACAATTTTGTTGGTTTTCAACATGCATGAAGAGCTGACCTACATGTATGCATAAAACTAGTGTGGATTATGCCGTGAAGACCTTCGACAAACATCAAATGAGTGATGATATATCAGCAGGGTTGCTTTGTAAGTGAGACAGTTTTGAGTATTGATAACAAAAACAACAACAAATGCTTGGATGCCAAATCGAACTCATATTTGTACACAGTTTATGTATGTGTTAAATAACTAGTGCACAAAAGTGGAATTAGTGATGTGATCACTCTTGGAAATGTACCAAGATGGCCGAGGAATGGTTTTGCAAATATACCCAATTATTGCAGAGGAATATTGAAAGGGAATAAAGAAATGTATCCAGTTTGAAACATTGTATGGCCAGATATATAGAGTAGAAGTATTTATATTTGAACTTTAATGACAAGATTTGAAGCAGTTATGCAGTTTGATCTGCTCTCAGAATGTGTGGAGAAAAAGAGTATGGAATATGCAGGTTATATGCCATTGAAACCGTTTCGAAATGAGTAAGTGGTGAAGCATTTCAAGGTGAAGATCAGAGATTCACAACAGAAGAACAGAGTGGATGTGAAAGCTCGTATGAATACAACCTGTAAACAATGTTATAAAGACAAAACCTGACGATCTTGTGACAATTCAATTCATGACAGAGAAACTAGAAGCACACCCTCATCTTGGAAGAAGGAATTATGCCTTAGAAGGCCATCAAAATCCCTATCAAATTTAGGTGTATTAATCAAGGGATCGGAAGTGAGAGCACATTTCAGGGGATCAAAATACTGTTGAGCATAATCATCCCAAACAAACGGAATGCTAGATCGAAGGAGTTTGAGAAACCCATGCTCGGTGGTGGCATAGTCAGGTACGAATCGACGAAGGAAGTTGGCTTTGACTTGAAGGCTTTCTAACTGGCGCAAGGTGCGAGAAGGGGGCAGTACACGAATGCATTTAAATTTGAAAGGATCAAGATTTATATTTTATCTGGACATGATGAAGCCCAAGAGACAGCCAACAGGAATGCAAAAGACACATTTTAGCGGGTTAAGGCGGATATTATACTTGCGACATCAGAGTAAAATGGTACACAAATCATGAATGTGTTGCGCCTGAAGCCTAGAACGAGAAGTGAGGTTGTCAAGGTAGGCAAGGATAATATGAGCCAAGTAATGGAAGTAGTAAGACATGACCTGCTGAAAAGTGGCTCTGGCATTCTTTAAACCGAAAGGAATGACCCTATAGGTGAAAGTTCCCCATGGACTAATGAATGTGGTTTTAAGCTTATCAAAATGATAGAGAGTTATCTGGTTGTATCCATAGAATCCATCCATGAAGGATAGAACCACATGCCTCACACACTCATCAATTATTTGGTCAATAAAGGGTGTGAGGAAGTTGTATTTTGGACAAGCTTTGTTCAGGTCACTAAATTTTGTACAGACACGAATGGTGCCTTGTTTCTTAAGAACAGGAACCACGTTGGATACCCATGTGGTATACTCAATGGGATAGATAAATCCAACCTGTGTGAGCTTATTAATTTTGTCTTTGATAGCCTCACATCTGGAAGGATTTATGGGTATCAAATTTTGACGGACATGAATGGCATCGGCCCATGTGTTGATATGGTGTTCAACAATGGCGAGATCAAGCCTAGGAATTTCATAATAAGACCAGCAAAAAACACCGTGGAATTCCTTGAATAACTTGGTGTAAGCACCAATTTATTCTAGGATGCATTGTGCCCCCAAGGTAATGTTTTCCTTGACCCCTGGTTTATCGAAAATATTAATCTTAATGGAGGGCGAGATATTGTCCATGTTTCCTTCTTCGAAAGCATCTAACGTAGGAATTGGATTTCTAAAACAATCGACTTCACCATGAATGAAGTCTTTAGACTCCACAACATATTGATCATGAGTTTGGTGTGGAATTCAGTGTGCACGATGGTGCATATCATCCCAAGGAAAATCATGGGTGGTCATGGCTTCCATGATCTCTTCATCTGAATGGAAGATGGGAGAATTGAAGGAAGGGAGACCACTTGATGTGGTGGAGCTACCTGGCACATCATCATGAGAGATATGGTTCACATACGCATCATCACTAGGGGTAGATGAAGAGCTAGTAGATGAAACATCTAATGATGTTGAGACCAGGGTGTTCGATGAGGGAGATTTGACATAAGCACTATAGGGAACCGCAAAGGGGTCCTCCTTCAAGGATTCCATGGATGACAATAGGTAAATAATAGCAACTGATTGGTCCATCATCTTGACATCGGGGGGGGGATCACAATGGGTGCATTAGATTCCTTAGGTTTTGGTGTAATGGTGGAGCCATAATTCACAAGTATAGGAGTAGATGATCCACTACGAGCGGCCTCTATTTCATGAAGTGCCTGAATGGTATCGCAAAAGTCTTCGAGATGAGGACAATGGTGAGAAAAGTGGCCATAATTATCACACAAAGCGGATGGGTGGCTTGTGCATAACAACTTGTTTTTCTTGGAAGAATCAGGTAAGGTAACATGGACCTCAGGGATGTTAGAGTCAGGAAACGTATCATCGACAATAGTTTTGAGATGAGCGAGTTCGGGACATTTATGGGTGGCATGCCCAACAACATTACACAAAGCACATGGTGGAGTGGGCTTTGGAGGCTTAGGTGGAGCTAGATTTATTTAGGGAGATTTGTCCTTAAGTTTACTTTTTTGGGCTTGGCCCCCCTCACTAGATGCTTTCGTAACAGGAGTTGGTTCCCATTGAAGTTGTTGTGGAATTGAAGCAAAGGAAGGGGTCATCGCGACCAGTTGAACTGGGATCAAAGAAGTATATGGTTTGAGTTGGTCTAGTGGAGTGTGTTTTGGGGGACTAATGTATTATAATAGGATCCCTAGGGTCATATTTGGTAAACTCAATGTAGCCATGACAGGCACAAAAAATATTTTGGGTGGAAGAACAAAAAATGTTATCTAACCTACAAGATAATGGCCTGGCGAAATGGCTCCCAAATGGTTAAGGCCTGGGGGAACATTTATTGGTTGAAAAATATGAGGAGAGACACCAACAGAAGGAGAAGGTCCTTCAGGATTTTATCTTGATGGCTGGGTCGAGTGAACAACAACAGGTTGTGAAGGCGTTGGCTGCTGGATATGCATATTGTACTGCTTATGACTAGCCTATGATGCTTGAAACATGAAAACACTGGACGAGTTGGGATTTTAAGGGGTAGGTGTTGGACCATAGTATGCACCAAGAAATGTGGAATATTTATGTACTTATAGAGATACATTGGTGAGAGGTAAGACAGGTTGATTTCTGGTCATCGATGAGATGGTAGACTGGGGTGATGTTTGAGACTTCAGATCGTAATATGTCAACTAATCGATGGTGACGATATTTCCATTATGGGGGGAGCACGTCTTACGGCGAGTTGAAGATCTGACAGCTGACATCACATAGGTATAGCTACAACCCAAAATAATATTGTAATCCAAGAGGGCATCAATGACTTCTATGTCAATAAAAAAATTCTTTCTCGCAACTGTGACAGGAAAATTGTGATACATTTCAAGGGGTTGTGAAGGATTACCATCCCAAGTGCGTAAATTGATGGTGGATGACCCGAGTTGTTTCCAAATACTAGCGGAAACCACACATTTGGATGCACCTTCGTCTATAATACACCGCTAGACAGTGGTGTTTCTAATGGCAACTAGTATTTGGAAAGAAACAGATGAGGGGAGAGGAGGATTTTCTGACTTGTCAAAATCAAAGATGATCAAGTGATCATTTAAAGGGTCCCCAACACCCAGAGAAGATAGTAGAGATTTTCTTTGGGATGGGAACATCTAGGGAACTTCCAACATTGACATGGCAGCAAGAGACTGTGCCAAGTCATCTACGATATTGTATGTGTGGGCGGCTTTGGCTAAAGCAGCATTACAACTTAATGGCTCTTTAGGGAGCTTTGGTATGACCTTTGTCTTAGGTTGAGGGATATGTAAGGGACCATTTGGTGTCAGAACAGACTCAGTGGTCACTTTGGTTTGGGTATCGGTTGCAGACGTAGCAATTTTCTTGTCATACTAGTGCGACCAGGTTTGCAGTTCAACTTCGGCGGTATTAACCTCATCAAAGTTCATCATGAGAATCTCGTAATTAGGGTGACTAGAATGCGGAAGTGGATGGGTGGCCTGACCTTGTGGAGGTTAGCCAACAAGGTATCCTTGCTAAGGGATATTATTAGTGATCACAGTTAGTTGAGGTGGAGCAGTGTTATAAGGAAGCAGCACCATGGGCTCCCATCCTCGAGAAGCTATTTAGGCATCCCACATTTGATGCATATGGGGTAAAATGGGACAATCATGTGTATAATGGCCATATAAACCACAACATGCACAAGTATTATTCGTATGAATACCCTTGTTCTGCTTGGGTTGATCGCCCTAGTGTTGGGTTATGGTATTTGGCTGGATCCCATAGGGTGCATTTGTTTGAGTACCTTGGCGACCCTCGTTGCCCTGTGGTTGTTGGTTCTAGTTGCATTTCCCCTTATTATTTTTCTTTGAATTGGGGGGATTAGTTGCACTTTGCTGAGCATACACTTGACCTTGAGTAGGAGGTGGTTGTTGTGGTAGAGGTTGAGAAGGCGTGGGAGGCAGAGGTGTTGATACCTAAGGGGCTAGAGCACTAGGTGGTGCATAAGTATAATAAGGGAATGGGGCAACATTATGGTAACAATTTTGAGAAACAGGTGGCCCTATAATCAATTGATGTGGTTGGGAAAATGCATAAGACATGCTTTTACCAGAATACAAGTTGCCTGGAGGAGGGGGTAAGTGTTGGAGGAACTCCAGCCCCCCCATGAGGGTGACCATAACTAGTCTGAGGAGGAGCATATGGTGATGGGTGTGTAAGGGATATAACGATACTGTTGGCAGTGTGAGATTCCCCCGGTGAAGTGGAATCACCAAGTCTAGGAAGGTTTGGTAAAACAGTATAAACATAACCTGACTGGGTGTAAATCAAGTCATACTTTAAAGCTATCTGTAGAGCTTCTTCTATATTCTGGGGAAAGTGATAAGCAACATATTTTCCTATGGGGGCTAAGAGCGTTATAAGAAACCAATCCATATAGACACAATCATCAAATGCAGGAGCTCTACACATGCTCATTCTTCTACACCATTCTTGTACATGGTCAAAAATGTGGGTGCGGAAGTTTGATGGAATGCGGTCGACAATTCGGTATTGGTATCATAACGAAAAGGTAACTATAAATATGACAAAAATTCTTTAGCAAGAGTCACAAAAGTGGAATGATAGGTGGAGGGCTAGTCAATATACCACTTTGCAGCATCTCCAATGATCGTGCATTGGAATAACCATATGGAGTCATCGGTGATGGATTTTGATGAACACCACATGTGAAAGGAGCGAATGTGATTGGTGGGGTTGTATCCATTGTTTCCCTCAAACTTAGGGATTTCATAAGGAATTTTGGTTGGCATAGTTGACCAACCAGCATCATGGATACTAGGATCATTGATTAACTGGTTAAAATCTAGGAGACTTAGACCAGCCATTAAGGGGAGCAATGGAGTAGCAGCGGTCGCCGCTATAGTAGTTCTACTAGTGGCATTGCCCAAGTTGGGGCCCGGGATACCACCTTGGGGTCATGCACCTACATTGGTACCAGACATGGTGGCAATATGAGGATGAGAGGACGTGGAATCAGAGGAAGAACTCGATGAATCAGAAGAATCAGAGTCTTCAGAGGGACTCGATGGAGGATTGTGAGGATTAACTCAAACCCGATGGGCTGGAGAAATATATCCTAACAGAAACTGGGGATGAATACCTCGGATTCTCGGTGAAAAACACTTAGGAGGTGCAATGATGTCAACACACATATGAAACTAAAGACTAAAAGATGATAGAAACAAAAGAGTAACAAATAGCAAGCAAAAAAAAACAAAAGAGTAACAAACAACAAGCAAACACCTAGTGTTGTGGTGCCAAGTGTGAAATAACTACTCTATGAGCTACTCTAACGTAGGCAAACACGTCATATCAAAATAAAAATTACCTATAGCCTACAGGTAATATAAATCCTCAAAAAATATTAGAATATATTGTTTTAGATGGCCTTTCATGAAGAAAGGTATGGTAGAGGACCAACTGCTTCCCATAGCCAATCCTATAAGGATTTTTCCTAATATTGGCCACAAAGGTTACCTTTGTCCCATGGGGGTGGTCGATTCTTGAGCTTCTTGGTAAATCAAACAACACATAGAATTCCCTGCCATGGTTTGGGTATCCCCGAGGAGAATCTCTTACACGATGTCCTAGCCTAACCCCCTCTAAAATAGGTTTCTAATGCACTCCGGCTCTGACCACGAGATGGTGAAGGATTTTAAGCTCCCTGTTAACTCATCTTTCTAGGTCTCAATGTATGTGATCGATGGGTGTTATTGGAAGCTTATCTCACTAATCCTACAACTAAATACAAATATTGTTTCCCTGTTGCACAAGTGGGATTAATCTATGTGAGTTAGATTTATTAAGTGGCATGTTTAAGTCTTGGCTTGGCAGTTTGAACCAAGCTCTCATTTATTTTAAGTGTGAGTGTGTGAAAATAAGTGTGTATTGTGGATGATTTAATTAAGCATGTTTTATGATGATGTCAAAGTGTTGATGAAATAAAATGTTGAAAACTGTAAATGAGACTGAAATAATGACAATAAAATAAACACTAAATCAAGCATAAACCCCATCCAAAACAAGGCACTCAAATAGCAAAATCGAGAGTGGAAAAAAATCAAATCAAAACACACTAAAAAGGGTCACGAGATCTAATTTATATGAGACTAGGATCTAATGACTCTATACTGCTTAAAATGGTGTGGAAAAAAACAAGAAACCATAGGGGGGAAATGCTACAAAAGATAGGGAAGAAGCTTTAGAACCTAGGGAAAAGAATGGGACCCTAAGGGGTAGCCTAAAAAAAAATTAGGAGGTAGTTCTGGATGTTAAAACAACCTATCTTAAAGGTTTGCAAAAAGAATGGATCAAACCCTGAAACAATGGCTGAAAGTACTGAAAATCTCAGACTACCTACTTAGCTGAACTCCTTCTAAAAATGTGGAAGTGTACTAAAACCCTAGAGGGATTTTTTCTACTTCAAAGAGACAAAATGAGCATATATGGACCTAAGACGGGTTGAAACAGTGGTCAAACAACCCAAAACAGTGCTCTCGACAAACCATAAAATTTTTAGAAAAAAATCGAAATTGCAGGTTCTGACCTAAAACAGGAGGAGAATGTAGTTTTTGGGCCAAAAAGTGCGAGTTGGAGCTAAAAACATAGGTTTGGGGCTGAAAAGTATGATTTCCCCTCCTTGATTCTCAGGTGGTAGGTTCAGACAGCTTTTTCGTCTCCTATGCGGCTGGTGCCTATGACCTGCGGAAAAAACTAGAAAATTATCAGAAATTGGAATTTTAACTAAATAAGGGCATAAAATCTAGAAAGAGACATCAAGAGACTGAAAAACGGCTAAAGAAAAACCTTGATTGCTAAATTTTTTGGTCACCCAAGAATATGAATTACAACAGTGGAGTCGCCATTTGTTAGCATAAAATATTTTGGAAGGTGTACCAAAAAGGATTTACATAAGCCAAGAGTGACTGATTTCCCTAACAATAGATATGGTCGTCTAATTCTTCAGATCTACAACAGAAAATTAGAAGAAACCTGTAAAATAATAGATCTGTGTAGCAAAATATATTAAACACCAGAAATATTAACTAATGTAAAACCCCATACCAAGGAAAATCAATTTAAAATAATGAATAATATTATGATTATTGTGCTACACCTGGTGAAGGAGACTCATATGATGGTTATAGGTCCCCCTCAAATGGGATGGGTCCTTCGGTTGTCCTATGTGCTTCATTTTTCTGGATATTTTTCTCCCTTTGATGTGTGAAACCAAAAAGTATGTGTTGAACTCAGATGGGATCTCAATGGAAAAAATAAAATAATGATGACAATGACAATGATCATGGTGAAAAACGAATGAAAAACCCTCTTATTTATAACAAAATATTGGGTTATTCTCGAAAATAGAAAATAATAAAATATTATTAGCCACGATCTAGATCTAACTGCTTGGAATATTTTATTATATGTTTGGGAGAGAAAAGATATTTAAATTGGTTAAATACCTTTATTTGGAAATAATAAACAAACAAATGATTTATTTATTATTCAAGGAAGTGGTTAAGGAATAATAAACAAATAATGATTTGTTTAATCATTCCTGAGTGATTTAGTTAATTTTGACAAGGAATATTAACTAAATAATGGTTTGTTTAATTATTCCTAGAGAAAAATCAAATAAACAATGATTTATTTAATTATTTCTCATGATTGGGTCAAATGTGACAAGGAATATTAACTAAATAAAAATTTAATTAATTATTTCTAGAGGAAAATCCAATAAATAATGATTTATATAATTATTCCTCATGGGATTTTTATTTTAATTAGAAATAATATAATAAAATATTGTTTAGAAATTTATTTCCTATAGTGAAACCAATTTTACTATGGTAAAATTGGTTTTACATGGTGTATTTTGATTCACCTAGTTAGGAGTGGCTAGGTGATCATTTTTTTGTGATAATAGGATCGTGGCAGGAAAATCAGGGGAACCACATCAACAGGGAAACCAAGCTCTTCTAGGGCAAGCCAAGGGGAAAAATTCATGTAGCCAACATCATAAACAATGCAACCATAACATATCACGAAGGAACAACAAAGGAAATCAGGAAGCTAATTAATGAGTGGGAAGCATATTTTAACCATCAAGCAAGCACTACAAAAATCAATGTAGAGGATTGGAGGGCTCCTGTGCTAGATCCTGATCACACCCGTGGTCGATTCACTAAGTTCAAGCAGACCATGTTCTTGTATTGGTCCTTGAAAGGCATATTGGGTAAGGCTTTGGAGCATATTTCTCCAAGCATGGCAGTAGTAGTGTAGGGCTTTCCTGACTACAAACAAGAATTGTAGAAGCTCTGGTTTCAGTTGCAAAAGTAGGATGGATTCTTCCGGTGAATTCAAAAATCATATCCCTTGTATTCTCTCCCAGATAAAGCTCCCAGGTTCCAATGCTAAGGACTCGGTTCCATTGGAGTCTGTATCTATTGATGGAGCAGAATAGTATACTAGTTGGTCTCTCTGTTTGGTTTTTTCGTCTCATTTAATATATGCAAAAAGATTTTAGATTTCAGTATGTTAATAGTTTGTCCAATAGGCATATAGTTTTTAGGAAATGCAAAGATATTCAGACATATATAGCTTGGATAGAAAGACTTAGAATGCTTTAATTTTGTATGGCATATCATGTTGTTAGGCGGCCAACAAACTTGGTTTTACTCTGGGCAAGTTGAGTCCACCTAACCATCTATAATCTGGATGTAAATTGTTGTTTATTAATGAAAAAGGAAGGCACTACCAAGCTTTAAAAAAATATGCATTTTTTTGTTTTTTTTTTCTAAAAGCCTAATTCTCGTTGAATATTTGATGGGAGTTCTTTAACCATCAAATATTTGACAATTTTTCCTATCTCTTTGATTATTAAATGGTTTCCTATAATCCCTCCTGACGTTATAACATCTGGTGTTTGTTCTTTCACCGTCGGATATCTGACGTTATATCCAATATGAAAATTTGTTGTCCTATTTCCAAAAAATGGCAATAATCGTTGCATAACGTTCAATTCCACCATTAATGATTTTTTTCGCTGACAACGTCCAATATGGGATTGCCTTTGTTGATCAATTTAACTAATTAAAGTGAATATATCATTAATATTATAATTAGATATAATATTATTAATATATAATTAATATATATTAATATTAATATCTATAATATATTAATATTAATATTATATTATATGATTATAATATAAATTATATATATATATATATATATATATATAGAGAGAGAGAGAGAGAGAGACTGGGGGGGGGGGAGAGGGGGGGTTGACATATTATATATATATATATATATATATATATATATAATTTGTGATTATTTTGAAAGGTTGTAGGCTTATTTTGAGGTTATTTTTTTAATAAAATCATCACAAAAATTTTGGTGACAAAAAATTTCACATAACATTCCTCAAGGAGACCAAGGGATAGGCATCGAGTGCTTTTAGTGAGGGTCGAAAATATAATTTCCCTTATATAAATTGCAAGGGCTTGAGGCAAGAGATAATTCTAATAAAATCAACTAAAAATCATTGTAGAGTCTATGGACATGCTTAAGGCGGACATGAATATCATCCAATTGTAATTTATTTATTATATGTATTTTTATTGTAGATTGTTTTTGTAATTTTTTATATGTATATTGTATTTTAGATTGTATGTCTTTGTATTGTAAATTGTATTATATTTCTATTGTAAATGTATTTAATAATATTCTTTTGGGAGGTGTTTGAAACATTTTTTCATCTTGATGTGGACTAAAAATAATATTTGATTATTTTCGTTAAGGTCAATTAAAGGTTTAGGTCGAGTTAGGGTTTAATTCCTTTATGGGCTTAGGGATAAGGGGTTATTAATGTTTAACGGTTTAGCGGTTAGGGGTTAAGGGCTTAGGTTATAGGGTTTTAAAGGCTTAGGAAATGGGGTCAAGGTGTTAGGGGGTTAATGTATGTTTATGGGGTTAATTTGGACCTAGAGGATTTAGAGGTTAATCATGGGTTTTTATGGAGCATTACTAATATGTTTTTAAAGTATATTATGAAAAAAATGACATTAAGAAAGAACATGACATTATAATGATGAATGAAAAATAAGATCAATATTTTTTTTTACTATGGTCATGACTATATATTTCAGAAAGGCTATATATCTTAGAGAGTGTCTCACTTCCTACATGTCAAGAAAAGTAACATATTTCTTAGAGTTTTTTAACATATTCTTAAATATATTGATAAGTTTCACAAGCATCATCATTGATTTGTTGTCTTTTTTTCTTGTTCTCACCTAATTAATTAGTTGTATTTCTCTTTCTCTTTGTTGTCTTTGTTTTCCTTATACATTATATTTTTAAATTGTTGTTATAACTAGCATTTATTTATATATATATATATATATATATATATATATATATATATATATATATATATATATATATATATATATATATATATATATATATATATATATATATATATATATATATATATATATATATATATATATATATATGTATATATATATATATATATATGTATATATATATATATATATATATATGTATATATATATATATATATATATATATATATATATATATAAATATATATATATATATATGTATATATATATATGTATATATGTATATATATATATATATATATATATATATATGTATATATATATATATATATATATATATGTATATATATATATATATATATATATATGTATATATATATATATATATATATATATATATATATATATATATATATATATATATATATATATATATATATATATATATATATATATATATATATATATATATATAATCTGTGATTATTTTGAAAGGTTTTAGGCTTATTTTGAGTTTATTTTTTTAATAAAATCACCACAAAAAGTTTGGTGACAAAAAATGTCACGTGAAATTCCTCAAGGAGACCAAGGATACGTGCAAGGATAGGCATCGAGTGCTTCTAGTGAGGGTCAAAAATATTATTTCCCTTGTAGAAATTGCAAGGGCTTGAGGCCAAAGATAATTCTAATAAAATCAGCTAAAAATCATTGTAGAGCCTATGGAAATGCTTAAGGAAAACATGAATATCATCCAATTGTAATTTATTTATTATATGTATTTTTATTGTAGATTGTTTTTGTAAATTTTTATATGTATATTGTATTTTAGATTGTATGTCTTTGCATTGTAAATTGTATTATATTTCTATTGTAAATGTATTTTATAATATTCTTTTGGGAGGTGTTTGAAATATGTTTTCATCTTGATGTAGACGAGAAATAATATTTGATTGTTTTCGTTAAGGTCGATTGAGGATTTAGGTCGAGTTAGGGTTTAATTAATTTATGGGCTTAGGGATAAGGGGTTATTAATGTTTAATGGTTTAGCGGTTAGGGGTTAAGGACGTAGGTGTTCGGGGTTTAAAGGTTTAGGGAAATGGGTTAAGGTGTTAGGGGTTTAATGTATGTTTATGAGTTTAATTTGGACCTAGAGGATTTAGAGTTTAATCATGGGTTTTTATGGAGCATTACTAATATGTTTTTAAAGTAATTATGAAAAATATGACATTAAGAAAGAACATGACATTATAATGATGAATGAAAAATAAGATAAATATGTTTTTTATTATGGTCATGGCTATATATTTCAGAAAGGCTATATATCTCAGATAGTGTCTCACTTCCTACATGTCAAGAAAAGTAACATATTTGTTAGGGTTTTTCAACATATCCTTAAATATATTGTTAAATTTCACAAGCATCATCATTGATTTGTTTTCTTTGCTTCTTGTTCTCACCTAATTAATTAGTTGTCTTTCTCTTTCTCTTTGTTGCCTTTGTTTTCCTTATACATTATATTTTTAAATTGTTGTGATAGCGATGTTTCAATATTTTCTATATATACTAATATTACTTTATTGATTGTAGTTTTATACTATCGGCCCTAATATTGAGGATCAAGCTAATGATGTTATGGAAGAAGATAATGATGTTGATAACATAGTTGAAGAATATGGGAAAAATAGATTGATCCAGGATACATTAAATAATGTTGGAATGGATGATGATGAAAACGAGTATGATGACCATGAATTTTATTTATGTGTACTTGATATGGCAACCAAACCTCTTTATGAAAGCTCAAAAAAATCTCCTCTCTGTTGTATTGTTGTTGGTCAACTTAAAGGTGGCGAGTGGTTTTTCAAACTCGTGTAACACATCCCCTAAGGTACATAATATATTTTGTGACATTTACTACTATATACATGATAATACAATTATTTTTTCTGTTTTTTTAATGTTAGTACATCCATCTGCATCATTTCATTAATTTGTAACATTTGGATGCAGAATGTACAATTAGTATTGTTTAGTACATTAACCAATACTATCTTTTTTATGTTCTAGATTATTAGGTGAATTTTTGTTACTCTTGTCAAATGTTTGACCTCGTACATACCAATATTTACCTGTATTTATGAAATATATTGGAATGGAGTATCAAGCTATTCATGTGAATTTCCCAGGGTTGTTATGTGTGTTCAAGAAATATTAGAGGTAATTATCAACCTACTTTTGAGATTAGTATCTAGCCTTCCTAATGCTCTAAGAGGTCTCTCTCTTTATGATTTAACTTTGATGTTCTAATTGATTTTAGGCTAGTTATGTAAGATTGATTTGGTTTGATTTTGGTTTGTTGGTGGAATTACTAATTTAGATGGATAGTTGCCTTTTCTACTTTTCCATTGGGCTATTGAGTCAATGTATCAATAAAACGAGACAAAATCAAGTTCTAAATGAAGTGTTTACAGGGCAGGATAGCTGATAAAAATCAGATATTAAAAGGCTAAATGGTGAAGTGGTTTTCAATCGGGATCAAGGAGCAGTTAAGGATTCCTTAAACCAGATGATGAAGGAAGTTGAAAGAGGTTAATCGGGATGGGAGAGAAATGAAGGATTCTCAGATCCAGATATTAGAAGAAAACATTAAAATGAATAACAGTTCAGAAAAGAGTGTAGTTAAACAAAGTATGCAATAATATTCCTGTTATAACATTTAAATTTGGAAAAGCATACAAGTTTATGGAATACTTAAGAAAATAACAATGAAAATTTGAAATATACTTCACTGAAGTAGCTCAACACATGAATCCTGTAATGCAATGCCTTTATTTCTTGTCATGTATGTAGACTTGAAAATGGTACAACAAAACCTCAGGTATTTGGATCAATTACAACTATAGAAATGTTCAGGAATCCACACTCAATACTTCAAATTACCGAAGTATTTATACAAAATTTAATACAAAATATCCTAAAACTGATTTAGGATTTATTCAAAGGAAATAAAATATCTTCATGCAAGAAGGTAGAGATGCCTATGTAACTAAATGCAAGTTGTCCCTTTTTATTGGATTTGTTGTTTTCTTTTTTATATTTGTTGTCTTATCTCTCTGATTGTTGCTTTCACGCTGGCTGCATATTTACAATGGTTGTCATCGGGCTGTTTCTTTTAAATTTGTTTTTTATCTTTAAACTCTGTCTTTACTTTATCTGCCTGCTCTGTTCACTCTTTAACCTTGACTGCTCTGTTTACCCTTTTTCACTTTTACCAGTCACAGTAAATCACATAGTTTTTCCCAAGTCTCTTCATCTGGAATTTTGATCTTTACCATCCTCTTGTAAATCTCATTTGCTTCAGTTTACTTGGTAAATGTAGACCTGTTTACAAAGAGATGATTTACCTCATGCTGGAGGTAAAAAATATTTTCAAAAATCTAAAAGAGTACTTTGCCTGTAGGAATTCCTTTCAAAGAGGAATTGTTCGAATTTTCTTTGGCCACTTCTCTGATCTTTTCGTCATAATATTCCTGCCTCATTAGTATTTCATTGATCACTAATGGATTAGGCATACCTTTTTGTCTCAAAACATCAAATTTGTTCATGAATCTATTTATTACTAGCTCCATAGTTTGACACTTATTTTCAAGTTGTGTCATCGGGTTTCTCTTGGAAATTACCTTTTTAACCTCTAAGATTGTTTCTATTCTATCACTTATGCAAATTTATTCTAATTCATTCTTGTTATTAGAATTGAGAAACTTAATTATCTTAGTGGCCTCCTCTGGTTTCTTTTCAAGTTCTTTTGACTTTATGAATAGCTTCACTAGCTTCCGTTATCAAATCTTTCTGCTCAAAGTTAACTTGGATAAATGGCCAAAAATCATTAACAGAGTTAATGATATTGGCCCATATTTGTTGCTTTTCCTGGGCCAAATGTTTTGGAAATAATTCTTTTTCTAATTTTTGAATCCCGTCAGTCAATCTATTTGATTTCTATGTTTCAGCCTTATGCATCATCTGAGCTAATTTATTTTCATCTTCTAGAATTTTTACTTGTTCTTTAAGTCTATTAATCTTAGTTGTTTGGATTGAAATGTCTTGCATTGCTTTAATCAATTTACTTGCCTCATCATTGGGATGGGATGCTTATGTTGCTACTGTAGTAAGTGGTGTTGCTGAAACTTTTGTTGTCACTGGAACTGTTGTAGTAGTTGGGACTTTTGTAGCCACTGAAGTTGATGTTGAAGCTATGGGAATGACATTAATAGTAACTGCTTCCATGTTTTCCTTCTTTTCCTGCACTAATTTATCCATTTAATTCTCCATCTCTTTCAATTGAGCTATCAACTGAATGATGAGATTCATCATTTCATCCTTCTGACTTTCATTCTCCAAAACTTCTTTAGTTTGTGGATGTTTAGTGGGAGGTAATTTCAACTGCTTTTTCAATGCAAAAATGTCTACATTATTCTTTTTGATAAGCTCTTCAGCTGCTTTGATATTATTTGGATCATATCCAACCTCCATGACCAATTCTTCAAGTGATTTGATGTTGTTATCCTTTGCTTGTGAAGAAGCCTTCTCTAGTTTTAACTGTGCTCTGATATTTTCTAGAAAATTTTGTAGTTTTTGTACACTTAAAGCTTTGTTGGTCATAGGAGAATAGATCATTTCTAATGCTTGTTTATGAAATTCAATTTTATCTATAGGATGTACATCTTTAGCCATAACTTCAAATGCTGTTTTCGTGTAGTCTATTGATGATTTTGGAGCCTGCACTGTTGGTCATTTGCATATTCCTAGTCTTGTAATCAAAGGTTGAAAGTAACATGTTCTGATCACTAGGAGTTTGTTTCCAATATTGGGCATAATTCACAGCTTTCAATGCCTCATTCTTCAATTTGATATCTTTATAAGTCTGCATTACGTCTTTCTCCTTATCTACTGTTTTTCTTGATGAAGATACCTCTGCACTATCTTTCTTTTGAATGATATGAGCACTAGAGGTTGATGGTTGATGATTTTCCTCTGAAACTGTGGGAGGTGCATTATCTCTAACCATTATATTGGTATCAATGATTTCAATTGTGTCAATTATCTCTTCTTGTTCAATTACTAGATCCAGCTTGGGCTTCTTCGTATACATTAGTTTGAATTTGGTAGCAGCAGTGGTCTAAATAGAATAAGAGCCTTCCTCTCTTGCTCTCTTTGAGTTCCTGTCTTGTGGGGTTGGAGTATGTAGGATGGAACTAGTATCAACCTGCTTCTCCACCTCTTGCAAAGTATATTCCAACCACTACGACTGGTTGGAATACTTTTCAATCTCTGATTTTGACTCATGAAAAAAAGGAGTCAATATGAATTTTACTCTTAGTTTACTGATGACTCCCAAAGGATCATACTGCCATTTGAAACCATTACTGAACTTGAAATATTATAAACACTTATCTACTTGTTGAATATCATTCCCACTATTGAAAATTAAAGGACCAAGCTGGTTCTTAATCTTAAACTGAGTTTTCTTCTTTGTTGACAGGAAATTAACTTCATCTAAATTTAGGATCTGTCTCATGTATTCTATTTCAAATAACCTAATTGGGAGGTATTTTGGGAGTTTGTATGGAATAATTTGGCATCCATACACCCTAATTTTAGTATGGTTCTGGTATAAATACCAGTCTCTTGTTCTATTTTTATATGACAATTGCAATACTTTATTTATCTCTTCATTGACCGTAGGTTGAATGCTACTACTTAGCATGTTGAAAACTAGATGAAAAAATGAATCAATGAAGTCCTTGTAGATAAATTTTGTGGAATCATATCTGATTAAGGATGTCCAAAAGACTATAGATTAGGGGCTACCCTCTGTGTCCAGTTTTTGGAGGCTAACTGAAAACCTTTCCAGTTCGAAATACAGGAACAAATGAAACAAAACTGATGAATATTTAAACACTCCTTCCTATGGTAATTTGACTAGTTTCTCATGGATGGCATATGATAGATATTGAGAAAAGTTAAATGTTGAAGCTAGAGGATGTCCTGGGCAGAATATGGATAGAAAACCTAGGATAGAGGCATCTACATATTCATTAGTAAAATACCCTAAAATGCATGACAACATTGTGACAATCTGTCTGGTTCTCTATGAAAAAATGGAAGTTGAGTATGGAGGGTTATTCTTTGGGGTTTTTACTGATGGAGGAAGGAATGTTTGGAATATTTGAAACCTCTTGGGAAAGTCTAGCTTCATATATATTTCAGTGAGGATTTAAATAGATAATGAGGATTCATTAGGCTTGGGTTGGATCTGTAACATTTGATTTATGGATTCTGCAATGATGGTGAAAAAAATCTCTTGGCTTGGGGTTACTAGAGCTCTTTCATTGGGAAAATAATTAATTTGACAGAGTCTGATGATTTCTAGAAACTAGAAGGTCTATGGGAAGATGTACCTGGGTAGGTTTGAGTCCCAAAGGTGGATATCATTAACCTGGTCTATGAATTTATCATGGCTCTAGCAATGGAGCTCTAGGAGGTTGAAATCAGTGACTGTATCACTGATTTTGAAGTCTTTGTCTGCTAGAGGAGTGTTTTCAATATCTACTACAGGTGGTTGCATAAGGTTAATGGATAAAACACTCTGAGAGGCCATTGTTTAGTTTAATTTAATCAATTATTACTTTTCTGTGGTTAAATAATGGCTTTGGGAGGCTTAGGGTTACCTAGAAAAGGTGTAATTCAGTTTGCAGAAGGGGTTCTAGTCTGCAATAGGCTTTAATGGTCTATAAGGCTTCGTCTCTAAGTCATCACAAGTTATGCTAACAATAAGCTTTAATTCGAGTCTGGACAGGTTTCAAAATAGGTCAACAAAGGTTCTTTTACGCAAGAAAATAGTTTTCGCATATATACAGCAATAAGGGAAAAATTGTTTCGGGCAGGTTTTATTGCTTTTAACCAGAGGTGGTTAATCATATTGGTGCGGGTTTGAATTTTCAAACAATGCCTGGTTTGATCACATAGCGAAATGGTGGTATGGAGTTTATTGCACGATGAAAGGTGGGTTGGTGGTTTCGGGATGGAGAATGCGATAAAACGTGGGAGTGCCACATAGAAAATGGGCAGGGGTGCAAAACCACCCATTTCACACCCCCCCACCCCCCCTCGGCTTTAAACTTTGAACTGTCAGGGGTGTGAAAACTACTATTGGTCATTGGATCTAATTGGATATTATCAGGTGAATGGGTGAACTAGGGTGTTTAATAGGAGGGGTTGGGAAAATTATATGCGAATGGTTTATAATATAAGTGGGTCAGGATTATTATAATGGGGTAGGATATACAATCAACGGGGTTTTTAAAACGAAGTGGGACCCGAGGGAATATATTAAAGAAAAGGTGTTAACATGTAGTGGGGGGTTAATAAAAATGTATAAAGTGGGGGAAATTAAAGCTATAGGCTAAACATGATGTAATGGGTTTGTAAAATAAATATGCAAGAATTAATATAATATGGGGTAAATGAGTATGAATGCGGGAATGGGAATAATACATTTAGGAATGGGTTTTTAAAAGGATATCGGGGAGGGATTTTTACAGTGCGGCCTGATACATTTTAAATATTTAAAACTACGCAAAAGTGGGGTTTTTCATGTTTTTAATGAAATAAAGGGAATTAGAAAAAGGGGGAGTTATTTTTAAAAAGAAAATGTGTTTTTTAACTAGGGAAAGGGGGTTTAGGAAGGGAAAAGGGGTGAAATAAGGGGAAAGGGTTATTTTCAAAAGGAAAGGGACTTTATACAAGGGAAAATGCCTTCTAAGAGTGGAAATAGGGTTTTAATCAAGGGGAAGGGGATTTAGGAGGATATTAGTGTATGAGATGAACCAATTGATGCTTTCCATTACTTGTAAAAGTAATCTACCTACCCTTTATTTACCCTAACATTTTTTACTTAATTTATGGGGTGCATTTGAGCTTGCTAACCCTTTTATTTTCTTTTGATAAGCATGCTAGCTTACTTCTAACCTTATAACTTCCAATGGCTCAGATCAAACTAATGAGCCCATTTTTATTCTCTACCTAGCTACTAATCTACCAAGATTAAATGGTTTGGCTAGATCTTTATTCACTAACTATCATTACTTGAAATTTAAAAGAATGAATGAATCAAGATTAAATTGTTTGATCATCATGAATTGTGGCATTTTGGACAAGCTGAACACAATTTTATTTGAAAAAGTAACTAAACTAAGAGTAGTGGCACTTGAATGTGCAACACTTTCATGATCTATTTTTGTTTATTTTTTGTGGGGTTCATACTTTATCTTCTTTTTTGATATTTTTATTTTATTCCTTTGATTTTTCTTTTAGGACTTACCCTATTTTCATTTTTTAATATGGGAAAACATTTGCAGAAAGAAATAGCATGTGCAATATTACAAGACTTTACATAGTCAATTCAAAATTATGATCCCTATTATTATAGGACCCTAACAACCCTCGTCAAATGTTTGACCTTGTACATACCAATATTTACATGTATTTATGAAATATATTTGAATGGAGTATCAATCTATTCATGCGAGTTGGGAAATGGGTGAACTAGGAAAGTTGTGTGATGGGTGAACCAGGCGACACGACAGTTGGGAAAACATACAAAGTAAGGTAGGCCATGACATGTGAAGATACGTAATAAAAAATGATAATATTTTGTTGTAATTTATGACCTAATGATTTTTTATGGATTTTCATAGTAGGGTGAATGCCTACGCCTTGAAAGCACACGCACAAAGGAGAAGCGCTCGAGCTCCCCTAGGGGCATCACGAGCTAGGAAAGTCAAAACGTTCGCCCGATAGGGGTGCCTGTCCAACGATTTAGTGGTTAGATCTGACTTGGCAAGGGAAAACCACATAAAATAAGGTCATCCCATGAATACCCATGAAAAAATTTCCCACCAAGGGGTCTCATAATGATTTTTAGAAATTTGAATAAAGTAAAGCCAATTTACAATTGATTGATTATGCAACATGGTACTAGAAAATTATAATATTTTGTTGGCGTTGATGAGCGAAATATTTTTGTTCACTAATTTGCACAGTAGAGAGAACGTTCACGCCTTGGGTGCACCTGCATGAACATGGAGTGTCGCCACATGCTAGCCGATACGACAGGGCGCCCACCCGATAAGGGTACTCATGCGATGAGTTGGTGGGTTGGCTTGAATTTCCAAGGGGAACTCACATAAAATAAATAATTTTGGCCCATGAATTCCCATGAACAGGGTTCCCACAAGGGGGTCTCATAATGATTTTTATAAAATTAATTAAAGTAATGTTTAGGTGTTAAAAATCAATTTATAATTGGTTGATCATGTAGCATGGAAATAACAAATTATGATATTTTGTCGTCGTTGATCAGATAATTTTTTGTGTTCACTGATTTTCATTCTAGGGAAAACCCTTGTGCCCTAGGTGCACCTGCATGAAGGTGGGGCACCCAGGTTCCCATGGGAGTGTCGTGTGTTGGGCACACTAGGGAGCACGCCCAGCACGAGCACCCGTGCGACGATTTAGTGGGTCGACCCAAGTTGGAAAGGGGCGCCTACACAAAATATGTAATTTAATCCCATGAATTCCCATGAACAGAGTTCCCACAAGGCCCATGAACATATTTTCTACAAGGGGGCCTCATAATGATTCTAGAAAATTAACTAAATTAATGTTTAGGTGTTAAAATTCGATTTATAATTGATTGATCATGCAACATGGAAATAAAAAATAATGATATTTTGTTATAATTGATGAGTTGATGATTTTTTTTCACTAATTTTCATAGCAGGGCAAATTCCTGCACCCTGGTCACACCCACATGAAGGTGGGGGCGGCACCCAGGCGCCCATCAAGGCATGGTCTGCTAGGCACGGTGGGGCGCTCACTCGGCAGGGGCACTTGTGCGACAATTTGGTGGGTCGACCCCACTTGGAAAGGGGCGCCAATACAAAAGAACTAGTGTCAGACCATGACTGCCTATAAACAAATTTCCCACAAGGATTTCTCATAATTATTTTTAGAAAATTAACTAAATTGATTTTTAGTTGTTAAAATTATATTTATAATTGATTGATCATGGAGCATAGAAATAAAAAATCATGATATTTTTTTTTCATTGATGAGAAAATTGTTTTTTTTCACTGATTTCAAAGCAGTGAAAATTGCCACACCCTGGGGGTGCCCACACGAAGGCAGGGTGCCCATGGGGGCATCATGTGCTGGGCATGCCAAGGCACCCCCCAACAAAGGGACTCATGCGATGAGTTGTTGGATTAGCACAACTTGGAAATTGGTTCCCACACAAAAGAAGTAATGTTGGCCCATTATTTCCCATGAACAAAGTTCCCATAAGGGGGTCTCATAATGATTTTTAGAAAATTAACGAAATTAATGTTTAAATGTTAAAATTTGGTTTATAATTGATTGATTATGCAGTATGGTACGTACTAAATAATTATAATATTTTGTTTTCATTGACGAGATAATGATTTTTTTTCACTAACTTGCATAGCGGGTCGAATGCCTCTCCATGGGCATGTCTTCACGACATTGAGTCGCCCAAGCACCCATGAGGGTGTCGATGTGTGCTAGCCAGCACGCCAGGGTGCCCACTTAGTAGGAGCACCCATGCAATGAGTTGGTGGGTAGGCTCATGTTGGAAAAGGGTTCCCACACAAAATAATTAATGTCAGCCCACAGTCGCCCATGAACATAATTCCCATAAGAGGGTCTCATAATGATTTTTAGAAAATTGAATAAATTAATTTTTGGGTGTTAAAATTTGATTTATAATTGTCTGATCATGTAGCAGGGAAATAAAAAATGATGATATTTTTTGTCATTGATGAGAAAATTATTTTTGTTCATTGATTTTCACATCAGGGCGAACATCTGGGCCTTGGGTGCACCCGTAAAAATGTGGGATGCCCATGTGGACAACGCGTGCTAGGCACCCTAGGGCAGTCGGCGCTTATGGGGGCATCGTGTGCCAAGCACGCCAATCATGGGGGCGTTGTGTGCTAGACATGCCAGGGCATCCACCTGGTAGGAGCGCTCATGAGACGAGTTGGTGGGTCAAACTAACTTGGAAAGGGGTGCCCACACAAAAGAAGTAATGTCAACCCATGACTTCCCATGAATAGAGTTCCCACAAAGGGGTCTCATGATGATTTTTAGAAAATTAACTAAATTAATGTTTTAGTGTTAAAAGTTGGTTTATAATTGATTGGCATGCACTATGGAATAACAAATGTTAATATTTTGTTTTCATTGATGATCTAATGATTTTTGTTCACTGATTTTCAAAGTAGGGAAAATTCTCGTTCCCTTGAAGCATATGTATGAAGGCGGAGTGCTTGGGCGCCCATGGGGGCGTCACATGCTGGGCACGCTAGGGCGCCCATGTGACTTGTTGGTGGTTTAGCCCAACTTGGAAAGGGGTGCCCACAAAAAAGAAGTAATGTCAGCCCATGACTTCCCATGAAGAGAGTTTGCACAAGGGGGTCTCATAATGACTTTTAGAAAATTGACTAAATTAATGTATGGGTGTTAAAAGTTGGTTTATGATTGATTGATGGGCCCATGACTTCCCATGACTCTATAATGGGGCCAACGTTGTATTTTATTTATATTGTGCTTGTATGCACTGAAAATTGAGATGGTTATGGTATATGCATGCAATAACGATATGGGAGTGTTTCGAGACTCGAATATGACTCATAGAAAGAATTCGACAATCAAACGACAAAATTATAACATATATAAATTTCAAGGAGATAAAATTATTTATTACTATGTACTAATTACGGTATTATAATGTACTTCATAGTCCAAAGGTTGAGAGAACTCCTTTCCCTTCTATTTGAGAAAAAAAAATACCCTTCATTATAATCATTTTCATCATCATCATCATGAACTACATTGTCATCATCACGATCATATTTTCCATCTTCATCAACATCATCATCGTCATCATTGTCATATTTGTCATCCACATCATCTTTAACATCATCATCATTTTTGTCATTTTCATAATAATAATCATCATCATCAACAACAAAAACAACATCATCAGTTTTGATGTCCACATCATCATCGTCATCAACTTCATTTATATGAAAAGGAATGACACCTCAACGAATCACACATAATTTATTATATGTATATTTTATGCTCTTGGTGTCAATATTAGTGTTAATTGTTATGGGACTACCCCTAATTAGCAATCCAACACTTAACGTTTACCAATTGTTTGAATTTGTGCTTTAATTAGTTGACCTCACAAAGAGTGACCTGGGAAAGGGGCCAACGTTGAATTTTTTTTAATTTATGCTTGTACGCATTTAAATTTGACATGGTTATAGTAGATACATGCATTGATGTATGGGAGGGTTTAGAAAAGTGTATAAGTAAGCAATATGTTTTGAATTATTATTATTTTCTAAAACAATTTTTCACCAAGTGGATAAAAAGAAAAATATGTTTTGAGTTATTATCATTTTCTTGTTATATTTTAAACAATTAGTCCAAACGTGTTTCATTCAATTCATCATGATTCTAAGTATTTTTGAAGCTTCTCTTCAACCCCTAATATCCTATTTTATGTTTCTACTTCTTTTGGTTTCATGCCCACTTGGACATTATTTTGACTTGATATGTTCCTTAAGGTCTATCCTCCACCCTTATAGCTTTTATCCTCTATTGGTTCTCTTATTCATTGGGTCAGCCTAGAAAAATTATATTCCTCATACATTTTTATAGATTTATTTCCATAGGCTTAATGCCCACCCAAACACACATGCACTTTATGATTTGGAACTCTCACTCCCAACTCTCTTATCTCACATCACCTTCTATACATCCTATAAATTTCACCCTATTATGAAACCAAATCACAAAATAGAAGAAAAGAGAGATCAATGACTTATAAATAAGCCTCTTCGAGGGGGAAACCTCCTTTAAATTACATAAATCAACAATTATTAGATGATTCAAATCAAAAAACCCCTTTCTATATATAGGAGTCCATGGGGTCACAATATAATCCTATCCTACCTAACAATAATAATGTAAGGGCACAACAATAAAAATAGTGGGCTATTATGGGTCACAATAATAACAATATGGGGACTATAGGAGTGCAACAATAACAATAAGGGGGTTACACTAACAAAAATAACGGACTACACTAGTAATATAGGAACCTAACATGCCCCTCTCCTTCAAAAAAGTGTTGCCCTCAATGCTTGAGTAGTTATGGATGCTTCTGTATAAAATTCTCATCCTCCCATGTGGAATCTTCAGTGGGTAAGTTCTTCCACCTTATGAGATACTCTGAAATTGATCGATTTCGTAGTTGTCGAGTTCTTGTTTCCATGACTGCTTCAGGTTCAAATATGATTTTTCCTTCCTCTTCAAGTTTTGGCAATATTGTTTGAACCAAAAATTTGTCACCTATAACCGTCTTTAAGCATGAAACATGGAAAACTGGGTGCACTCAGGAAGATGTAGGAAGCTCCAATTTGTATGCCATAGTACCAATATTTTGAAACCACTTATAATGACCATATTACTTTGGTGATAATTTATTATCCTTCTTAGCTTGCTTGAGGGACATTTTTTTGTATGGTTATAGCCTTAAAAATACCCAGTCACCTACATCAAAAATTCTCTCGCTGCGATGTTGATCTGCATGTTGTTTCATTCGATTCTGCGTCAAATTGATGTTATCCTTTAAGATTTGGATAACTTGTTGTTGATGCTAGATTTGATATTCCACTTCTTGAACCTTATAATTTACTCTTAAAGATGATGTGATGAATGGCGGATGATATCCATAAAGTTCCATAAATGGGGTCATTTTTGCTGCAGTATGGAAGTGTTATACCACCATTTAGCCAAAGATAAAAAATTGACCCATTGTGCTTGTTTATCAGATACAAAGAAATGAAGATATCCTTCCAAAAATTTGTTTACTATCTCAGTTTTCCCATCAGATTGAGGATGATAAGATGAACCATGAGCTATTTGAGTACCCAAACAAAAAAATAATTCTGTCCAAAAATTTCCAGTGAAAATGGGATCTCTATCACTTACAATAATCTTTGAGTTTCCATGTAGCTTTTGAATTGTTTCCATAAATGCAGTAGCAACTGTACTCACTTTAAATGGATGAGATAATGCACAAAAGTGTGCATACTTGGTAAGTCTATCAACTACCACCATGATGACACTCTTTCCTTTGGAATTAGGTAAACCTATGATAAAATCCATTGAAACCTCCTCCCAACATTGAATTGGAATGGATAAAGGTTGTATCAAACCCGGGGTCTTAATTGTCTCAAATTTATTTTGCTGGAAAACCAAACATTCCGCCAAAAAATTTTGAATATCAGATTTAAGGCCATCCCAAAAAAAAAAATCTTCACCCTGTGGTAAGTTTTTAAAAATCTCAAGTGTCCTCCTAAGGGAGAGGTGTGAAATTCCAAAAGAATATTTTGTTTTAGTTGGGAATTCTTACAAATATATAAGTGATCTTTGTACCATAAGGAATAATTTTTCCATATAAATGTATCAGATGTACTAGGATATTGCTACAATTTTTGAATGAGTGTTCATAATTCTTCGACATTCTTCCATTCCTCCTTTGCTTCGGTTATCCAAACTGGTTGGATAATAGAAATGCCACAAAGAAATGCTTCCACATCCTCATCCTTCCTTGAGAGTGCATCTAAAACAAAATTTAGCTTCCCTTTTTTGTAGATGATTTCAAATTCATAACCCAACATCTTTGTGACCCATTTTTGCTTCTCTTTTGAAGATAGTCTTTGTTCCAAAAATAATTTAAGACTATCATGATTATTTTCTACCTTGAAGTGTCTTCCCATTAGGTAAGGTCGTCATTTCTTTAGCACATGTTGTATTTCCAACATTTCATTCTCATAAATATTTTTTTGTAAATAATTTCCTTTGATTGGATGACTTTCAAAATAAATGGGTCTTCCTTCTTGCATTAAAACAACACCAATTCCATTTCTTGAGGCATCACATTCCACAATAAAGTTTTTTGTGAAGTCTGTTGTAGCTAAGACCGGTGCTTGGCACATTGCTTCTTTAAGATGTTAAAAAGCCTTAGATGCTTCAGGAGTCCATGAAAATGCATCTTTCTTCAATAATGTTGTTAGAGGTGCTGATATTCTCCCATAATTCTTAAAAAACTTGTGATAATACCCTATTAACCCAAGAAATCCTTGCAACTGCTTTATGGTTGTGGGGACTTTCCATTCTTTAATGGCTTTAATTTTGTTAGGGTCTACCTTAACACCCTCCTGAGATATAATATGACCCATATATTATGCCTCTTATGATCCAAAGAAACATTTGGATGTTTTTTCATATAATTGTTTTTCTTCCAATATTTTGAGCACCCTATCAACATGTTGAACATGATCCTTGCAAGCCCTATTGTACATTAGTGTATCATCAAAAAATACTAGCACAAAATTCCTAAGGAAGGGCTTGAAAATGGAATTCATCAACCCTTGAAATGTAGAAGGTGCATTGGTAAGGCCAAAAGGCATGATCAAAAATTCATGATGACCCTCATGAGTTCGAAATGTTGTTTTTGGAATGTCTTCACTCTTCATTCTAATTTGATGATATCCTAAAGGGAGATCCTACTTGGTGAAATAAATTGCTCCATGTAATTTGTCCAATAATTCATCAATCATAGGAATGAGAAATTTATCTTTAATAGTGAGCTTTTTTGAGCTCCCTATAATCCAGAAACATGTGCCATGATCCATCCTTCTTGTGCACCAATACTACTAGATCAGAGAAAGAACTTTGACTAAGTTGAATTATACCAGCCTCTAGCATTTGTGCAATCATACATTCAATTTCTCTCTTTTGGACATAAGGATATTTGTAAGGCCTAATGTTAGGAGGAAAACTTCCTGGAATCAAATGAATAGCATGATCATGATATAAAATAGGTGGGAGTCCTTTGGGAGATTCAAACACCTTGGAATGAATGTCTAAGACATTTTGGAGATCTAGAGAAATATATGATTTTGGAGTTGTAACTTCCAGTGAGAATAATTGTGCAATTACACCTTGTTGTTATTTCTTCAGAAGATTTGTCATGACATTAGAGCTTATTATCTTTCTCGGCTTCCTTGTGATACCCCATAATTCGACTTCCTTTCCTTTTGAAAAAAAATTCAAGAAAAGTTCTTGAAAATTAAAAGCTATCGTCCCCAAAGATTGTAACCATTCTAATCCTAGTAAAACATCATCACCTCCCATTAGAATGGAAATAATTGTACTATTAAATACATATTCCCCCATGGTTAGCTTGATATTATGGCACTTTCCAGAGAAATTTATAGTTCCTCCATTTTCCACCATCACTTGGCACTCTGGCGCTGGGTATAGGAAGCAACAATTCCTTTCCTACCTTACAATGAATAAAATTATGGGTACTACCCAAATCAATAAGCATTATTACATTTTTCTTCTTGATATATCCTTCTATCTTAAGAGTTTGAGGAGTGCTAATTCCTACCAATGCATTACAGGATATGGTCGGATTCATTTCTACTTCCTCTAGGGTTGGTTCCTAGTGTATATCCTCTTATTTTGAATTTTTTTGTTCATTTTCTTCCTCTTTTTCACAATCTATGTAAAATAATTTCTTCTTAGCACACTTATGACCTTTCGTGTATTTTCTATCAAAACTATAGCAAAGCCATTTTCCTCTTTTTTCTTCCAATTGTTGTGGTGTCAACATTGTAGGTTGTGGAATTCTAGGAGTATCAACACTTCCATATTTATAGTTGTGAGGGGTAGGCTTCCGATGTATCTTCATTGATTGTATACAAAACAGGCAGCAACCCAAGTGATCTGGATTTGCTACCAAGATTCACGGCACTGGTGCTGGTGCAGGATCTATTCTGCACTAAAAATCAACGATCAAGATAAGTGATCATCTATTAAATAGCATAGGAGGTAACGATAAGTTACGAAAGTAATTCTAAGTAATAAATCAGGTAATAAGTAGTTAATAAATGCTAAGATGAGTTAAAAATGTAAAATATGAAGTTTATGCAAAATGTGTCATCGTTCTCGCACTAATGCAGGATGAGGGCACATAAGATAGGTAAAACTGGGTAAATGATTACGATTTGGGAAGGGAAGAATGGTAAAAAAGAATGCAATTTATGGGACTAACATCCTCCCATCCCTAAATTATTGTGTGTCCTCACACAACTTTTTTTACCTCTGCAAAAAACCAAAATTTCTAAATACTCCAACTCAGTCCTGCTCCGGCATGTTGTCCTCAGGCTGCATTTTTTCAGCCTTCTTCCTCTTGATATGCCTTAACTTATTTGAAACCTTTTTTACCGCCTGAAACAACATCCAGCCCGATATTTCCAAACTTTAACCTCGCTTTTCTTTTGTTTGAGCTCTGCCATCAATTCTCCTCTTCTTTGTTCCTTCTCCTCTTGTGCTTGGGTCACAAGCTGCTCTAAGTTTTGTACTTTGAGTTCTAATTCTGCTATGCAAGCAACATGAGCCACCAACTTTTTTCCTTCCTCTGTCTCAGCATGGGCTATCACTAGCTCCAAAAATTCTATATCTATCATGGTCAATGTTAGTTCCCTGTAATCAGCAAGATTGTCAAAATTCTGGTCGAAAGGAGAAACATCGTTTCAACCACTTTGGAATTCTAGGATCTAGCCCTCCTGAATTCGGAGAGGGATCTCTCCAATGAGTGCAAAGATGGATTTTTCTTTGAATTTTAGGGAAATGATATTAGGCTAGTTATGAAGGCCAAGGGTTTGTTTTGTTTTTTTTTATGGTTGAGCATGATTACTGTTTGAGGTGGAAAGTTCTAAATACAAAGAGTTTCAAAGGTGAGACGTTGCAAGAAATCAGAGTAAGCTTCGACCAAAAAGATAGATAATTGCAGGTTTTAGTCCATTGGGCTATGGAGTCATAATAGGGTTTAATTGGAATAGCAAGAGGCAAGAGTGGTCCATGGGGCAAGTCATCTATGTCTAAGGATCTCTTTGAAGATTGATTTATGGAATTAAATGGCACAATAAGAAGGATAAATTAAACAGATGGAGAACAAAGAGTAGCCCAAGATATAGTAAGTACTTTTAAACTAGACAGCTTTTGACATACACTTAAGAAAGACATAAAAGAAAACTAGGATCTGGTAAGTACTTTTAAACTAGCCAGCCTTTGATACAATTTCAATAGAAAACATTTTTAAAACAGAGGGAAACTTGAAGGCAACTGTTGGAGTAGAAACTAGCGGGTCGGGCTCACCACAAATCCTCTCCTAGCTCTGCTTTACTTGGTTACTTTCAAGACAAACACAAAGATAACACAGAATGGCCTAAGATCTGGTAAGTGCTTTGAAACTATCCAGCTTTTAACACATTCCAAGGGAAACATTCAAATAGTCTTTGGGGATAAAACTAGGACCAGGGCATACCATATCTTCCTTAGTTCATCTCTACTTAACTAATACTGAACATAACATTCCAGAATGATATTCAGATAAGGAAATAAGACGAGGGAATGCCAACATTCCTATGCTTAAACTGAATTGGATCATTCTGAAATAACACAGATTAGAGGAAAACATTCAGATAAAGATTTTTAGTCAGAGAAGGGTACTGATATACAGTAGGTCCTAACTCTACGCATGTTGTTCTTTACAAGAGAAGATGAAACACAGTGAAAAAAAAAACAAAATGACAAGTTACAACGAGAAAAACATCACCGTCAACATAGACCAGGATCCCATAAATCAGCTTGTATTAATGCTCCAAACCAATTACAGCTTTAAGTCCGATGCTTTATCTTAGCAAGCATCTACTCATCTCGGACTAACTTATCTATCATAAGCAGAGCTCCAAGAGCCAGTGAACACTATTTACAGATATAATTCTCAAGCTCAATTACATTTCAATGTTCAGTAACTACATTAACCAACCCCTCTCTCATCTTCTGCAGTAGTATTTATAGAAGAATGGGGAGGTGAGATCTGATAAAAGATCTCTGAAGATAATTAATACAGACTTAAATGGCTTCTTGGCCTTTGGGGGCTCAATGAAGAAACTTACATAAGTGTCCTTTTTATTAAATGGTTTATATAAATAATTTAAGCTCGGTGGGAGCTCTTTTTGACCTTTGAGGCTCTGTATGATGTCGAAGTTATTCTGCTGATATTTTGTCATTAGTTTGGCTGCAGAATTTATCCTCTGGCTGCATTGTGAGGCAGATATTTGGTCCTGATTAATAACTTCAGCCTCTGATTGAATACTTTGAGGCACAAGTGGCATTCCGGTAGCTGGGAGGAATCAATTTTCCTCAGATGTGGCGGTGGAGGCTTTCCTGTTGATAAAAGACCTAATATTTTCTTCAAACTATGTTTTAATCGGGGATTAGGATTTTGATAAACCATCTTAGATGTAATCCCCACAAAACATGTCTTCAATCTTTTGTTCTAGTATATTTTTGTTTTCTGCACTGATACTCTTTGACTGTGCCCGATTCATTGTGTTTTGCTGGTGTACAGGGTTGCGCAAGGGTGATAAGGCATCAATGTTTCATGAATCACTAATGGAACATAAATTTGACAACTGCAAATGATTCTCTTTGATGGATCGGAGGCGGGAGGATTGTCACCCTCTGCTTCCAAATTTTCTTCAGACATAGCGAAAAATCATTTGAAACCTGCAAAATATGAAAAAGATTAGAAAATCTTGCATGTGTAGGTTTACTGCTTCAAAAGGCACATGGAGAGAGCATGGCTGTTGGATGGCATCATCCAACAGTCGAGATTGATCAAAGGAATTCAAAGGAAAGGCGGAAAAATAATTTGAATTGGAGCCTTCGATCACACAAAGATCAACGGTCAAGAGCGGAGGTGAAAAGTCAAAGTGGAGGAAACAAGGCGATGAATTATGGGCCATCGATCTGCAGATCAGATCGATGGCAGAGATGCTTTAATGACCGTGCCATATCCCAGTTAACCGTCGAGCTCCTTCGGTGAGCGATCACCGTCCGATGAGCGACCTCCGATTGGACGACGGACGTCAATATCGTGTCGGGTCCACGTTCGATCTTTAACGCGCGATGAACGGTGGTTTTGTTAACAATTCCCAGGCCACACGTCGAGCGGTGAGTGGAATCGTTGCAAAATAAAAAAAAACCGCGCCGCTCTCAAAAGCGGTGCGATGGATACCGCGTGGTTTTGCAATGGTGAATGGAGGGCGGGGACCACCGGGGCAATGGATTGCGCGCCGTCGATCTGTAGGTCAGATCGAAGGTGGATATCGATTTGGAATTTTGCACCGGCGGAAAAGTTTATAATATAATTAAAATCGAAAAAACAATATAACCGAAGGTTTATACTTTAGGCGGAAATATTTATTCGAAGCAGATAGGCACCCGTCTGCGGGGCTATGGGTTATATGGAGAATCATATGACCGGGGGTTAAAGAGGAGGGGATAATTGCAAACGGGAAATGCGATAAGCGCTTGGAAGGCTAGCACTCAGTTCCAACACCAGGGCGTATGGAGGGGAGGGTTAAAAACTTAGTCCAAGGGGCTTAAGTCTACAATAAGAAAATGGGTTTTTTATTGATTTTTAATGGTTTTTAAAGGAGTTTGAGGGTTTCGATAAGGCAAAGAAAGAGTCTTAGGCCTTATCAAAGGGGTTTTAATGAAGGGGAAAGGGGAGAAACATGGTTTTTGCAACAGTAATCTCCTCAATGAAATTAGCAGAATTTTAGAGTTTTTAAGATAGGGACATCAGTGAAGATTTGGGAAGAGGCATGAGGCCTTCAAGAGTCTTCAAGAGCCAACACTTTTTAGCAATAAAATTTGTTCCTTGAAGGCTCCAAACATTTTTAGCCACCTTTTGGGATAAAAAATTTCACAAGTGGCTAACAGTGGCTCCACTTGGGGATGGTGCCTTCTTGAAGGCATCAAGAACTTCAGACTTGCATTCTCTGGGAGGCTGATCTATGCCTCGTCCATTGGGCTGCCCTTCCTTTGCTGGGATGATCTTGCTTTGAAAACATGTTAGCAGCCACAAAAACAATGGATCTTCATCAATACAACTTTCTACCTACCCAATCCTACTGATCTAACATTTTTTATTCATTAGAGTGCACTTGGATTGGCAAACTCTTTTCACAGCATTTTATTCTTTTAAAATCATCAAACTAATCTAATTCTACTCCTTATTTCCTCCATGGACTCAGATTAAACAGTTGAGTCCATATGATTCTCTACCTAAGCTACCATCTGTTGGGATTAAACTATCTAACAGATTTTATTCTCTAAATTCTACAACAGAAATTTAAAACCAGTCAAGTCAAGATTAAGTTGTTTGACTTGCTGTGATCTATGGCATAAAAACAAGCTGCACATAGACCTTTATTTTCCAGAAAATTTAAAACAAAAATGGAAGGTTTGAGATCTGAGATTTAAAAACATTTCCTTCATGCTTTCTTCAGCTCTGTTTTGACTCTTTCTTGAGTTGCCTTTCCTTTGCTAACTGGTTTAGATTTTGAGCTGATTAGAACCAGATTTTTACATCTTTTGACTCAGAACTTGAAGCAGATTTGAGTCATTTTCTCTTTGGAAACTCAGGTTCAGATTTTGAGCATGTTTGAACCTTTAATTTCTATCCTAAACTATCTACTGATAAGCCAATATTAATTAGTTTGGCAAATTGAATTCATTATCCTATCAGCAGAAAATTTAAAGCTAATTAGTCAAGATTAGGCTGTTTGAATAATTAGAAGTGTGTTCTTCAGGAGTGGCATTTAAGCTTGCACACTTTCAGAATTTTCTTCTCTTTTTTGGTATGAGGCTGTACCTTTCTTGATTTCATAACTTGCCCTCTTTTCTTTCTTTTCTTTGTTTTTGTATTTTTGATTTTTTATAACTTTGAATGCAATGGTGGATAAGATATTTTCATTCAGAAAAAAGATAAAAAGGCTTTCAGAACTTGGGATGGATTTAAGAGAATTAATGTTTAAGCATCCTGCCATTGAAAGGACCCCCAAATAATTCTGCTCCATTCAACTCCTGCAATGCATTGTTACTAGCAGCTGAATGAATATAGTGGGTGGGCTATTACAAGTCAATAAATTTTCCATGTTGCCTTGTCTCCCTCCTCCTGGAGTCCCACTTTAAAACTTTGTCCCCACCTTGAACAATGGCCTTTGTTCTTCTCGTCAAAATCCTTTAATGTTGTCCTCGTTTCTCATGCTTTGCTATATCAGGTTTGTTGAAGATGAAATTGTCCATTTATTCTCCTAATCCTATTTTCTTCCAGGCTTGAAATTTCTTGAATCAATCTATCATTAAAATCTAAGACTCAAGTTGAAAATTGTATTGAAGAATATATACTGTGTTTTGAAAAGGTGACATGCCAATAGATTTCTTCAGTTACGTCAAACCCAAAGTAATAACTATTGTGCAGCAAGACTTTGATTATCTTCCAACAATTTCTTGATTATGTATACTAAACTCTTTATGAGATATCGTAAGTCCATTATTCTCGACAGCTGTAGAACAATCAACGTATCCATTTGATGTTAATCAACGAATATCCTCTTGATCCAAATGTTGTTGCATTATCAATGATGATCTTGGTAGGAAAACCAAATCTGGAGAGAATTTTAGTCTCCATGAATTTTATAATAACAGAATCATTAGCATGCCTACAAGGTATGGCTTCTATCCACCTAGTGAAATAGTTTGTGGCAGTGAGAATCCATCTATGCTGAGCAGAAGCTGGTGGATGGATTCCTCCCATAATTGTCTCAATCAAGAAATGGGGCTTCACAATGATTTGATGCAGCTAGATATAGCTTTTTCAGAATAATGTCTCAAGAATCAACGAAATGTAATTGAAAAAGACAAATTATCTTCTTATATCTCACATGGAGGATCGAAGCAAATTCTTCTTCTGAATTTTATTTAGACAGAGAGAAAATCATTGAACTCAAAAATACTTGCAGATTAGAAAATCTAGGTAGGTTATCATTTCATAAGGCACATGGAGAGAGCATGGTCATTGGATGGCATCATCCAGCGGTCGAGAATGATCAAAGGAATTCAAAGGGAAGGCGGAAAAATAATTTGAATTGGAGCTGTCGATCGCACAGAGATCGATGGTCAGGAGCGGAGGCGAAAAGTCAAAGCAGAGGAAACAAGGCGATGAATTATGGGCCGTCGATCTGCAGATCAGATTGACGGTAGAGATGCTTTAATGACCACGATGTATCCTGGTTAACCGTCGGGCTCCTTCGGTGAGCGATCACCATCCGATGAGCGACCTCAGATTGGACGGAGGACGTCAATATCGCGTCGGGTCCACGTCCGATCTTTAACGCACGATGAATGGTGGTTTTGTGAACAGTGCCCAGGCCACACATCGAGCGGTGAGTGGAATTGTTGCAAAATAAAAAAACTGCGCCGCTCTCAAAAGTGGTGCGATGGACACCGCGTGGTTTTGCAACGGTGAATGGAGGGCGTGGACCACCGGGGCAATGGATTGTGCGCCATCGATCTGCAGGTCAGATTGAAGGTGGATATTGATTTGGAATTTTGCACCGGTGGAAAAGTTTATAATATAATGAAAATCGAAAAAATAATATAACCGAAGGTTTATACTTTGGGCAGAAATATTTATTCGAAGCGGATAGGCGCCCGTCTGTGGGGCCATGGGTTATATGGAGAATCATATGACTGGGGGTTAAAGAGGAGGGGCTAATCACGATCAGGCGATGCGATAAGTGCTTGGAAGGCTGGCGCTCGGTTCCAGCACCAGGGCGTATGGAAGGGAGGGTTAAAAACTTAGTCCAAGGGGCTTAAGTGTACAATAAGAAAATTGATTTTTTATTGATTTTTAATGGTTTTAAAGGAGTTTGAGGGTTTCGATAAGGAAAAGAAAGAGTCTTAGGCCTTATCAAAGGGGTTTTGATGAAGGGGAAAGGGGAGAAACATGGTGTTTGCAGTAGTAATCTCCTTAATGAAATTAGCAGAAATTCAGAGTTTTTAAGATAGGGACATTAGTGAATATTTGGGCACAGGCATAAGGCCTTCAAGAGTCTTCAAGAGCAAACATTTTTTAGCAATAAAATTTGTTCCTTGAAGGCTCCAAATAGTTTTAGCCACCTTTTGAGATAACAAATTTCACAGGTGGCTAACAGTCACATCAAGGAACTCTTCTTCCTGCAGTCCTTCTTTTTCCGGTTCTTCTTCCTCAAGTTCCTCTTCTTCCTTCGGTTCCTCTTCCTCTTTTGGGTCTTCTTCCTCAGGTTCTTCTTCCTCAGGTGCTTCTCCGTCCTCCTTTTCTTCAGCTCCTCCTTCCATTTCTTATTCTTCTCTCAGGCCGGCGACTTCTTCAGACCGTGCAGATGGTGTTCCATACCTCGTAGTTATCGTTCTTTTATACATCCGAAATCTTCTCTTCTTTTCTTTCGGCTTCTAATGATATTTTCCAATGGAACATCGTCCCCAAAGTGGAACATCGTCCCTAATTTGTGCAAACCGACAGCCTGTCGTGCTCAGAGGCCTATGCCTATGTAGAAGGTGTTTCTCCATCAAGTGCACTGGTTGTTTGCTTAGTGGAAGACGAAGCCTTCTCTTCTATTGATTTCTTTGTCTGCTTCCTTTTCGCACTACTATGAGAAGGATTTCCCTTTCCGATTCTCTCCAGGCCCTTGCTTGTACTAGGGGCCTGTGTCTTCTCTTCCTCTGTCAAGTTCCCATGCAGTTGTTTTAACAGCTCTTCCCATGTCATACCTTTTCTTTCTAGCTATTTTAAGATCGAGATTTTTATCAGACCGTGATGGTATAATCGTGCATTGGCCTGATCCTCCCTTCAATCCTGTACACTTCTAGCCGTTTTCTCCAAAATTTTGAGCCAAAAGTAGGGGAAGTTCATCCTCCAACGAATGTGTCGACCTCCTTCAAAATGTTGTAGCAGTCTGAAATGATACACCGGGGTACAGGTGTATCTCCCTTCTCAGGTCACAAATTTCTGCAAAACAAATAGGAGATCATGCCATTGACCTAATAGGGCTTTACGCGGAACTCCATGTTTCCAATTGACCTCCATCTTCTTATCCACGACAAAACGCTGCCAGTGTTTACCTTCCAACTTTTGGTTCTTGAACCATTCCACTCCCGTATTCTCCAGACCTGTTGCTGCTGCTACAAATTTCTTCGTTACTTTGAACTTGAGCGACCCAATTCTCACTTGGCCGTTTTTTAAGCTCCTTGAAAATTGTAAGGCGACGTCCCTGTCATACCCATCGAACTTCTATAGGAACTGTAGAAATCCCAACTCCCACAACAATGGAAGACAGATGCGAAATTCGGCAGTTTTCTCAATCTTGCTGAGAGACAGGGGTTCATTTAGGATGGGCGACATTGCTGCTATCAGCTATGAATGATGAGTTCTGAGGCTTGCATGCAACACCGAGGGATTAACTTTCATAAATAAGGATTTAACCGTTCATCCATCGTGTCTCTTATTTACTTGCCATAGGTACTCATCATTTCTGGTCAAGCTCAATTGGTACGCGCGACGACATTTTAACGGTTATGTACAACAATGACGGGATGTTTGGAATGAGAGTTATGAGTGAAGGAAATTTCACATTATGCTGAATTGGGTGGATTATATGAAAATAACGATTACATGATTTCACATTCCTTCATAATTACAAAGAAAAAAGACTTAGCATTCATTTAAAAATATCATGATTCCTACTTAAAAAACTTCGTACTTTCAAAAAATTTCCTCCTAAGTAATATAATAGCATAACCGCTTATCAATGATATGAAGAACATCATATAACTTTTCATCATGAATACTTTCTTATGTCATATGATAATTTGTACTGTTGCTGATAAGGTGTATGCTCATATTGATCTTTGCACCGCGTAAATCACATCATTATGCTGGTACTTTTCTGCCCATATCATATACGACAATATGCTTGCACTAGTGAAAGCATAATGTTAAGACAAGGAAATAAAATATAGGCTAGATTTCACATGATTTATTTAACTTATTCTGACTTTTTCTTCACCCTTTGATGCTTCAGAGCACAACCTTTTGCTCTTTATATGTAAGATCCTACAATGAACTTCATGAGGGAATAAAGGAGCGGGAAAAGGAAATTTTAGAGTGGAAAGGAATTTTGTCACAAGGATTCCAAGAAAATACCAAAAGAGGGAAAATAGAAGTGGGATAGGGAAAAAAATTTCAGGGTTAAAATGGGATTTCTTAGAAGCAGATAGGGTGAATTTAGAAGAATATGGGAAGTTCAATTACACTAGGATTCCGAGAAGAAAGCTGAGGGAAAATTATGAAATGGGATGTGAAGAAAGGCAGAAAATTTTCTGGAAGGTCTGCCTGCACTGGTGCAAGAAAGAATAACTGTAGCGAGAATTAAGCGTTACTTGGAAAAAATATCCATGCTAATTACCCCAATTGTATAAAGGTTGGTTCTGCTGAACCTGATTTTACTTACTAGCATATCTAAAGATCAAGCAACATTCCCTTTTTATTAGAAATTTTTGATCTACCCGCTAGCAAGCTGGTTTTCAGGTTGATCCTTCTACAATCATGTCAGCAGACTGATTTTCATAATTACAGGAAATTATTTTTTCTTACTTATTTTATTTTATTTTGTTTTTGTTATTTATTTTTATTTTTTTGAAGAAGGGGAATTGAAATTTTCAAGAGGTTGGTATTACCATTTACCACTACCGTTCCAAATTGTTGCTGAACTTGCTCTGTAAAATATTTCTTGGCAAGTGGTTGAAAATATTTCTTTAATCTATGTCCATTTACCAAGAATATTGTATCTCATCCATCAATATTTTTGAATTCTACAACTCCATTCTCAAATACTCGGATTACTTCATATGGTCCCATCCAAAGTGTATGGAATTTCCCTTTAAAAATTTTAAATCTAGAATCATAAAGGAGTACCCAATCACCTGGTTGGAACTGCTTTTTCTGAAAGGAATTTTCATTCCACCTTTTCCGTCGCTGCTGGATTAATATGTTTTATTGAACAACATCTCTACGAAATTCATCTAACTCATTTAACTGAATAATACATTGTTGTTGTGCCTCAGAGAGATCGAGTCCTAGCTGAACTGTTGTTCTGAAAGTTTTGATCTGGAACTCAATCGGTAACAGAACCTGTTTGCCGTATACTAGCTCATATGGTGTGTGTCCCGTACTATTTCTCCAAGTGGTTCTGTATGCCCATAAATCTTCTGGTAATCTTTCAGCCTAATCTTTTCGATGCATATTCATCGTCTTTGTGAGAATGGACTCGATCACCTTGTTTGTAGACTCCACCTAGCCATTTTCTTGCGGGTGATACGGTGTAGACTTCCGGTGTCAGATCTTGTATTGCTCCATCACTCCCTATACCAGATTAGAAATAAACTGCGAACCATTGTCAGAAACAATTTCTCTAGGCACACTAAATCTAGTAAATATTTCAGAAAAGAGAAAATCAACAACAACTCTTTCCATAGAAAAAGAAACAGCTTTAGCTTCCACCCATTTTTAAAAAAAATATGTACAAACCAAAATATGATTTTTACCTAATGATGTTGGATTTATTGGCCCTACAAAATCAATAGCCCATTTTTCAAATGGCTCAATCATAACTTGAGGGCATAAAGGCATTTCATTGGTTTGTTTAGGTTGGCCCATTCGTTGACAACTATCACATCGCCTGACATATTGCTTGGCATCCTTAAACAAGGAAGGCCAAAAGTAGCCAAAACATAATATTTTATATGCAGTTCCCTTGTCAGCGAAGTGGCCTCCATAGGGTTCATCATGAGAATATTTCAATATGTCAAACACTTCCTCCTCTCTTACACATCTACGGATAATCAAATCTGGACCAATGTAAAAGAGGTCTCCTTGAATCCAGGAGTATGCAGCACTTTTCTGAATAATATTCCGCTTTTCACGAGCGGGCAAGTGAGGTGGTGTTTTTCCAGTAACCAAATAATTGGCAATGTCAGCAAACCATGGAGAATCTATAGACACAGCAAAAAGATGTTCATCTAGAAAATCATCATTAACAGGAGTTACGTCACCAGGATTATCTAGTCTAGAAAGAAAATCTGCTGCAACATTCGATTTTACTAGTCTATCAACAATAGTAATATTGAACTCCTGCAACAATAGCAACCACCTAGTCACTCTACCGCTAGTCAATGGTTTTTTCATCAAGTATTTAATTGCGGAATGATCAGTATGAACAAATACTTCATATCCTGTGATATAGTGTCTGAACTTATTAATTGCAAAGATTACAGCTAAAAACTCTTTCTCTGTAACTGTATAGTTTAATTCAACGGAAGACAAATTCTTACTAATATAATAAATAGCATAGGATTGCTTGTATTCCTCTTGTCCCAAAGCTGCACCAACAGCCAAGTCTGAAGCATCGGAATAAATGTGAAAGGGCAGAGACCAGTTTGGACCTCTCAAAACTAGCGCCTGTACCAACTTTTCCTTCAATGTTTCAAAAGACTGTTGGCAAGCCGTGGACCAATAAAACTCACTATCCTTAGCTAGAAATTTGAAAAGAGGAGCAGTTATCTTAGAAAAATTTTCAATGAAACTTCTATAGTAACCAGCATGTCCTAAAAAACCTCTTACTTCCCTTTGAGTTTTGGGTGCAGGAAGATACAGAATGATTTCGATCTTTGCCGGATCAACCTGGATATCTTTGTCAAAAATCAGATGGCCAAGTACCACTCCTTCTTTGCACATTAATCTACATTTCTTGTCACTCAAAGAAAGGTGGGCTTCTTGGCAACAAAGAAGTACTTTCTCCAAATTTTTGAAGGCTTCCTGAAAAGAATTACCAAACACAGAAAAGTCATCCATATAAATTTCTACAAATTCAAGATCAGCAAAAATAGCCAACACTTCCCTTTGAAAGGTAGCCGGAGCATTACATAATCCAAAGGGAAGCACTTTATAAGCAAAGGTACCCCGTGGGCATGTAAAAGTAGTCTTATCCTGATCTTCGGGTGCAATCTGTATCTAGTTATAGCCACTGAAACCATCCAAAAAGGAGAAATATTTCTTTCCTGCAAGGGTATCAAGCACCTGGTCAATGAAAGGGAGAGGGAAGTAATATTTGAGAGTGGCTTTATTTAATTCACGATAATCAATACAAATATGCCACCTCCATATTTCTTAGGCACTAACACTAATGGAGAGACCCAATAACTATCAGAAATAGGATAGATAAAACCAACATCTAAAAGTTTATGTATTTCTTCTTTCACGACATCTCTTAGAGATGGATTCATTCGTCTTTGGGGTTGTTGAACAGGTCGAGTTCCTTCCTGAATATAGATATGATGTGTACAAGTTTCAGGAGGGATACCCTTCATGTCTTCATAGCCCCAAGCAAATGCAATAAGATGGTTTTGCAACAAATTCACAAGCTGCTCTTGCTGAGATGGGTCTAAATCTGAACTGATATGCAAAGACTTACCAGGACTAATCTCAACAAGAGTAGTATCAGGCTCCAAATTACTCAAAGGAGTGGTCAAAGATAGCGGTATAGAAGAATGAGAATCATGGTTTTCTTGGAAATCTAGGCTAAAAATCTGGCTCAAAGGCTCGAAGTTAGGCATGGTGTCTAGATTTTTCAGGAAATCTTGAATCTCATCTTCTTGCGAATACCCAGTATAATGATGAATAAGAGAAATAGACTGAGTCTCCTCATCACTGATTTGGTCCAATCATAAAGTGTCTCGAAGGTCCTGAATGGATCTGGAAGGGGGGTATAAGGTAACTTTCTTCCTAGAATCTCCATGTGATATATACATATCTCTGAAACAACATCCAATATATGCATCGACTGTAGCAAGCCATGGTCAACCCAAGATCAAGGGATGTCCACCTATTGGGTTCTTCGGCTAAAACACAATGAAATCAGCAGGATATTCCCAAGAATCTAATGAGATGATCACATCGTCCAATACTCCTTCAGTCTTAATTCTAGATCTATTTGCTAATTCAAGCACAGTAGGAGTAGGGCGAAGATGAGATAACCGAATTTGATCCATGGTTTGCTTAGTCATTACATTAATGGTTTCCCCTAGGTCTATAAGAACATTAGAGACAAGGAAATTACCAATCTGAATTGTGACAACAGGGTTTCTGGGATCAGTATATTTTTCCATAGACACACATCCCATCATCAACTCCACTGCCCTACCAAAAAATTGAATAGTTTGGGATTCCAATCTCTTCCTCCTGGGTTTCTTGAGACAGAGTTCCCTAATAATCTTGGTACAAATGGGGATCTCTTTAATGGCTTGGAGCAAAGGTAACTTAATGAAAATATTTCGTATTTCTGATGCCAAATTAGTCTTAGAAACAGGCTCTCTTCTTTCCGTTACTAGCCTCTCTAGAAAGGGAGGCTGGTTGGAAGAAGATGGCAAGGACTCAGAGGATAAGGGCTACTTAGTGACAATTTTCAAAGAATGGTTAAGAGTTTCCTCTTCCCCTTTCTCTTCAAAAATTACCATAGGTTGTTTCTGATTTTATGGTATTACAGTCCTTCCTGATCTTAATTGAATATCATGAACTCCAACTGGAATAGACTAGTATTCGAATGGCAACGACAGGTTTGTTACATGGATCATTTTCACTGCTTTATTATTATTATTAGGATTGGGCGTAGATTGAGCAGGCAACTGAGGAGGTCGGAAGGGTGGAGGTAAAGGTAATGGGGTGGTTTGACTCGGAAGTTGAGGCATTGGGTAAGGTACATGTGTAGATGGATATGGTTGCATAGGTGGCTGGTAGGAATATGGAGAATGAGTTGGGCCTTTCCAACGCTGTTGCCATGGTTGGGAAGGTTTCCCATGCTGATACTGATTTCCATACTGGCACTGCTGATGAGAGTTAGGATATGAATATGCATGTGGATTATAACCAAAATAGTGTGGAGGAAATTCAGGAGCCATACTTGCACCTACCTGAGACCAGTTTCTTCTTGCTCCCATAGCATACAATTGTTTAGCTTCAGGCTGCCCCCCTGTAAATACTGCTTTAAGTCCAGGTATAGAGGGACATTTTTCTGTGATATGGTCTTCTGCACAAATAGCACACCTATTAGTTTCTTTCAAGTTAAGAGGGAATTCTTTAGGGGGATGCTTGTCTCTACATTTAGGACAGAAAATACATAATGACTCTTGTTCCTTCATAAGTTTTTTGTTGAAATTTTAAAGAGTCTAATTGTTTAGTAACAGTGTTCATTATATCAATTTTCATGTTTTCCATTTTATTTTCTAGTCTAATAATCATAGCATCAGTAGATTCATTTTTTATATTTTTATTTCGAGTTCCTCTACTAGATCTATACTGATTCCTTGAAAATTTCTGGCATGATTCAAAAATTTGATCAAAATTTTGTTGAGAAATATCACCTTGTCCTAACAGATTCAAATTTTTTCTAGCATTATCAGTAAGTCCTCTTAAGAACAAGGTTCTAATAGTGTTGGGATCAAGCCTAAGTTTTTACCTTTGTAAAATATACATAAATATTTCCAAATAATCTTCAATCATTTCATCATCATCTTGTATGATTGTAAAAATTTCATCCTGCATGTCCCGAGTTCTACAATATTCTTTATATTTAGACAAAAATACCCTCCTCATCTGGTCCCGGAAAGTTATGTTGTTTCCTCCTAACCCCATAAACCAGTGTAAAGTTGAGTCCTTAAGGGTAACAGGAAATAATCTCAACTTCTGAGCCTCATTTGCATAATCATAAATTCTACACAAAATATCGAACTCAAATAGAAAAGAGTCAGGGTCTTCATGAACTTTACCATGGAAATGAGGGAGAGCTGACGGTGGAATCTTCTTCATCTGTGACACAGTTTCAGGATCCACAATTGGAAACACAAAATTAGAGTGTCCTTCACTTACCTAGTTGTCACCAGTCCCTTCCAAATGATCCCCTTGGTCTGCCATTGTTTCCTTCTTGCTTGTACCGCTTTCCACAGGCTGATCCACACCTGAGCTGTTAGTACCAAAATCGAGGTGGATTGTTCCTGCGTGATGGGTTTGGATTGAATTGGGCTTCCTTCTTATAGAAGGAGACCCAATGTGAGAAAAATTCTTTTTGCCCTTAGTGGGCTTCTAACCCTTATCTTTCCTGGGCATTCATCTCAAAAAAGAAAGAAAAATATTAAAACAATTTCTAGTAAAAAAATGTTGTCAAAATCAATCAACACCAGTAAAAAATCCTTCAAAAATACTTGCAAAAATAAAGGAAACTTACCTATATTATACAATCAGAAAATTCTTACCAAATCAAATCACCTCCCCGGCAACAGCGCCAAAATGTTGGGTGCAGGAATTACACTTAAGTAAAAATCCTCAACACTTAATTGTCAACTCGGGGGATTCGTAAACTTAGAGACAAAGCACAGGCAATGCTAGAGATGGTATGAATATTTATAATATCAACTCTTGCTTTTGGAAAGAAGAATTGCAGAATCAAACTTTAAAGAAGAAAGAGGAAACTCAAACCATAAAAACAATCTGAGGCTAGAACAAAAATAAATGTACTTACAAAAGAGATTCAGAAATAAAGAGGAGCAATCGCTCTAGCTGAATATTGATTAGTTACTAAGAATGTGTTTCCTTCAGCAATGACACCTTAGCAATTTTCAACAAATGGGCCCCTCCAATCCTGCAAATGTAAATATATCCTACTTACGAAAATCGATCTTGCACTACTGCAGGAACAACGATTTATGCAGAAAGTGTAAAGTAATGTCTTTACTAAAAAATGCTTTTCTTCGTGCAAGGGATTTGAAATTTCTCAAGTCTGCAGCACTCATATCCAATACTAAGAAACTGGTTCTTGTACTCGATTTGAATTTCTTGCACTCTAACTTTTGATCCTTGAAATCAATGATTCATTACTGCAGTGTGATAAAACCAAATCATATATCAGTAAAGATGAATATCTATAAAAAATAAGAAAAACAGTATTTTTAATTAAGATGTGACTGAAAGCAAGAAAGTTGTTAGAAGTAAGCTTGCTGCATCATATTATCTAGTGCTAGTGCAAGAACAGTTCTCCTACTTGCACTAGGAGAAAATGAACCAACGTGCAGAAAATAAATAGCACACCAACATGCACTGGTGCAGGAACGAACCAGGCAGAGGAAATAAACCAAATTATGTAGAAATGAATAGCACACCAACGTGCACTGGTGCAGGAATGAACCAGGCAGAGGAAATAAACCAAATTGTGCAGAAAATGAATAGCACACCAATGTGCACTGGTGCAGGTAACTCCTCTTGCTCAAACTAGGCAAAGGAAAGAAATCAACTGTGCAAAAAGTAACTTCACTACTTCACGCATCAGATCTTCTTCCACTCAAACAGAAATTCAAATAGTGCAAATTAAATCACACTTGACATTTTAAAACATAAATTACAAGAACAACAAGGAGGGAGAATGTGCTGGGTTGGTTGGGCCCTTAGCCAACCAACGTGTTTCCCTTTCAAACGAAAACGCTAATCAGAATTAAATCATCAACTATTTAAGCCAAATGATAAAATGTACAAAACATGATGCGAAGATCTTCTTATTAGATCCTTAAATAAATTACATGTGTGATTACATATCCAGCCCAGATTTGGGTGATAACACAAGACAGTCCTACTACCGCCTCCTAGTTCTCTTCTCTGATCTATTCGATTCTTCAAAACATTGAACTATTTGTCCTATTTACATTTCTGCTTATATAGATCCTTTTGACTGCAGGCCAAAAGGATCGTTTACCATTACATAGCCAATTACAAAAATCGTTATAAAAAATTACATAACCAAATGCAGAATAAGCTTTTGGCCTTCAAAATTAAATCGCCTTTAACAAAATAGGCCACAGCTATCTCCAGTTGTTCGTCTCCCTGAAGTCCGATCTCAGCTACTCTCGATTTACCTGCTGTCATAGCTGAGACTCAGCTGCCTTCGGATGTATCCTCATTGATCGTATACAAAACAGGCGGTCAACCCAAGTGATCTGGATTCGCTGCCAAGATTCATGGTGTTGGTGCTGGTGCGGGATTTGTTCTGCACTAAAAATTAGCGATCAAGATAAGTGATCATCTATTAAATAGCATAGGAGGTAACGATAAGTTACAAAAGTAATTCTAAGTAAGAAATCACATAATAGGTAGTTAATAAAGGCTAAGATGAGTTAAAAATGTAAAATATGAAGTTTATGCAAAATGTGTCATCGTTCTCACGCTAGTGCAGGATGAGAGCGCATAAGAGAGGTAAAACAAGGTAAATGATTATGATTTGGGAAGGGAAGAATGGTAAAAAAGAATGCAATTTAGGGGACTAACAGTGACTAGTGATTTATGAGAACAAATCCATCGATACCATACAAACTGATTTTGTCCTAGATATAAAGTTTCAATTCATACCTTTTGTGTGTTTTGCTTATTATGGAGCTCAAATTATTGCTCCATTTGTAGTATCCAAGTTATCGGATCCTTGCCCTCAAACTTCCTCATATCTATATTTGGAATATGGTGGGTCTTAAATCCCACATTAGAGTCTATGAATCATGATTAACATTTCTTTTGTTCTCATCATGAGTTTCCTCTACTACTTTTTCTCCATGAGGAAGCTTTTCTTGTAGCAACTTTGTCAAACCTTCCATGTCTTTCTTCAAATATTCCATGTGATCCTTTCCATCAAACTTCCTCATATTTATCTTTGGAATATGGTGGGTCTTAAATCCAACATTAGAGTCTATGTAATCATGATTAACATTTCCTTTGTTCTCATCATGAGTTTCCTCTACTACCTTTTCGCCATTAGGAAGCTTTTCTTCTAGAAACTTTTCCAAACCTTCCATGTATTTCAACAAATATTTTATGTTGCCTCATATACAATCCATCATAGCTTCCACACCATCCATCTTAGCTTCCATGCCATTCTTCAAACCATCCATCTTAGCTTCCACGCCATCCATCTTATCTTCCATGCCATTTTTCAAACCATCCATCTTAGCTTCCATGAATTTATTCAAACCATCCATCTTAGCTTCCACGCCTTTCTTCAAACCATCCATTTCATTTTTTGTTACTCTTTGCGAGAGAGAAATTTGTTGCATTTGGTCTTGTAATTTTGATATATAATGTTGCACTTCTTCCTCTTCATGAGTCATAGTAGAGCCTTTTGAGGGCTTAATGGGTGTTGAATTATTTTTAGGAGGAATTTTAGAACCCAATACTAATATCTATGCCCTTGGAATCATTTCAAACTAATTTTTCAAACAAGACTTATGCAATTTTAAAAACAAATACACACATTTTTATTTCTTTTGACGAGCTCTATATTGAAACTGATGTATCTTTTTAATTTTTGATCCCCAATATTTTATCTTTAGTCCTTTAGTATTCCTCTGAATCTTATTTCCAATGCCATAGGTCTGACCTGATTTGGATTCTTCAAGGAAAAGTTATGCCCCATCTCCCACAATGACCTAATGATGGATTAGTTCAATAGAGCTAACTTGTACAGCATGCCATGTGTCACTGTTTCATCCTTCGACTCTGAAATTGATATACGAGAAACTAAAATCCTTTTACTTTCATCCACTTTTTACATAATTCCAATCTGATGCTCAAAGAGAGAGTTATGACGGTTTTCCCAAGGCCACCTCCTTGAGATGAAATTCGAGAGCCTGCAAAAACCCTTTCTTCCACAGATCATATCTCTGAACATATTGTGAACCAAGATTTGAAAAATTTCCACAAATTTCCTCTATTTTTCAAAGAAATTGGGTTTTTTTAGCTTAAGAACCTTCGTAGAAAAAAAGTTATAGAAAAAATTCCAAGATGACCTGTTTGAAGCAGTGAAACCCTAGAATCCAAAGTTCTGATACCAAATGTTATGAAACCAGCTCACAAATTAGAAGAAAAGAGACATCAATGACTTATAAATAAGCCTCTCCAAGGGGGAAACCTCCTTTACAGTACATAAATGAACAATTCTTGGATTATTCAAATGACAAAAACTCCTTTCTATATATAGGAGTCCATGGGGTCACAATATAATCCTAGCCTACCTAACAATAATAATGTAAGGGCACAACAATAACAATAGTGGGATATTATGGGGCACAATAATAACAATATGGGGTCTATAGGGGTACAAAAATAAAAATAAGGGGGCTACACTAACAACAATAAGGGACTACACTAGTAATATAGGGCCCTAACACACCCTCTGATATCAACAATTATATATTTGGGTTTCAAATGGTCTTTAACATTTACCCTAGCCATTTCTCCATCTAGGATTTAATTTTCAACATTTACCCTATTCATTTCCCCACCTAATATTTAATTTTATGTCTATGAAAGTGTTTGAACAGGGTCTCCTAAAAAGCTGTGAATTTTGTCTATTTTTGTATATTTTTGTAATATTTAGTCTAACGCAGGGGTTTTGGGGTGGGTCAAAGCCCCTAATGCATTGTAACGGGTCAAGGGTAGACTAAGAGTCCGCAAACCATGGTTTTTGGACCATTGGATGTGTACACTAAATTGGTATAAATAGATGAACCTTTTTTAGTCATAGGTAGGAAAGAATAGAGATTGATGATAAGCACGAATTGTTAGATCCGTGGTTGGGTTTTTGGGAAGGAGTCCTGCTGGCTGTGTGCATGGAGCTCCTCAGTCTTGTTGTGTGCGGACCCTGCTGGCTGTGTGCGTAGGCAGTATTTGGGGATTGTATGAAGATTCTGGTATTAATATATATGTGAAGTATTGTTGATATCTGATGTGATCTAAGTCTGTTATGTTATGATTTATGTGAACTTGGGTTGTATGATTAAGATGCGAAAGTATCTTTGTTTCTGTTATATGAATCTATGATCTCTTAATTGTTGTGATTATAGTTGTTGTGCTGATAGATTGGTATTACGCACGTGGATGCAAAGGTAATTATTAGATCTGAGCTTTGTGTTATAAGCCTATGAATAGATCTATTAAATGCAAAGCTTGATAAGCTGGGAACGCAGATCTTCTTACCTACTCTCTCTCATTGTGTGGAAACTTGTTTCCAGCACCCTCTCATACTACTTTGGGTGAGACTTTGGCCTACGCAAGCAAGTCAGTGCCGAAAGAGCCAGTAGTATAGGGGTTTGTTGGCAAACCTTAACCTCTAAACCTGGGTCAGGACCCCTCGAGCCAACATAAAGTATCCTAATTTAATATTTATTTGTGATTTTGTGCAATGATGACTTTCAAAATGAGGAAGAATATAGCCTCTTTAAAATCATTTATTTATTGTTCAACACATTGATTAAGCTATACATTGAAAATTTGGGAGTTCCTGTTAGTTCCCCATATTACTAGTATAGTCCCTTATTATTGTTAGTGTAACCCCTTTATTTTTATTATTGTACCCTTGTAACCCCCATATTGTTATTATTGTGCCCTTAAATTATTATTGTTAGGTCGGCTAGGATTACATTATGGCCCCACTAGGATTACATTCTGGCCCCATGAACTCCTATATATAGAAAGGACGTTTTGTAATTTGAATCATCCAAGAATTGTTCATTCATGTAATGTATTGGAGGTTTCCCCCTCGAAATGGCTTATTTATAAGGCATTGATATCTCTTTTCTTCTCCTTTTGGAGCTGGTTTCACAACATTTGGTATCAGAGGTTGTAGATTTTAGGGTTTCGCTGCTCTAAACAGGTCAGCGTGGAATTTTCGCTATAACTTTATTTCTACGAAGGTTCAGAATCTGAAATGTTTAGAGTGTGAAGAAAAAATCCTGAGGAACATCGTCAAAAAATTTCACATCTTGGTTCACAATATTTTTGGAGATATGATCTATGCACGTTAGGTCATGTTGCAGGTTCCTAAATTTAACCTAAACAGGTCATCGTGGTATTTTCTTAATAAATTTTTCTCTACAAAGGTTAAGAAGCTGAAATTTTTCAAGTACGAAGCCACAATCCCAAGGAACATCATCAAAAAATTTCTGATATTGGTTCGAATGTTTTTGGAGATATGATCTGTGGAAGTTAGGGCTTTTTTAGGCTTCTGAATTTCATCTCAAAGAGGTGATCATGGGAAAATTTTCATAGCTCTCTCTCTGAGCATCGGATTGGAATGTTGTAAAAAATGGCTGCAAGTGGACAGACTTTAGTTTTTTATCTATCAATTTTAGAGCCAAAGGAGGAAACAATGACACGTGGAAAGTCGTACAAGTTCGCTCTACTGAACTAGTCCAAAATTGGGTCATTGTGGGAGATTGGACATAACTTTGTCTTGAAGAATCCAAATTAGATCAAAACTATGGCATTTGAAAGAAGCTTCAGAGGGCTACTACAGGGCTGAATTTCAGATATTGAGGATCCGCAATTATAGAGATAATTCAATTTCAATATCGAGCTCCTCAAAAGCAAGTAAAAGGTGTGTATTTTTTTTTCCAAATTGCATAAGTCTTGTTTGAAGAATCAAGTTGAATTGATTCCAAGGGAATATTGTAGAATAGATATTAGTATTGGATTCTAAAATTGCCCCTAAAAATAATTCAACACCCATTAAGCCTTTATAAATCTCTACTATGACTCATGAAGACAAAGAATGGCAACATGACATATCAAAGTTACAAGAGAAAGTGCAACAAATTTCGCTCTCGCAAAGAGAAAAAAAAAATGACATGGAAGTTTTGAAGAAAGGCATGGAAACTAAGATGGATGGTGTTAAGAAAGGTGTGGAATCTAATATGGATGACATAGAAGCTAAGATCGATGAGAAAATGGAAAACATGAAGAACGATCTAAAAGCAGACATGGAAGGCTTGACAAAGTTGATACAAGAAATGTTTCCTAATGGTGAAAATATAGTAGAGGAAACTCATTATGAGAATAAAATAAATTTTGATCGTGATTTGATAAAATCTAATGTTGGCGGGAAGAACCACCATATTCCAAAAATGGATATGAGGAATTTTGATGGAAAGGATCCTGTAACATGGATACTACAGATGAAGCAATATTTTGATCTCCATAATGTGCAAAACACACAAAAGGTACGCATTGAAACTTTACATTTAGAAAAAAATACATTTGTATCGTATCGATGGCTTTGCTCCCGTAAAAAAATTGTCACTTGTTCAATTTTTATGGAGGAAATGATAGCACATTATGAGGATACAAAGAGCAACACCTTCTTTAGCCAATTGATAAATCTCAAACAAAAGGGTTTAATGGGGTAGCACATTGAGGACTTCCAAAAATTGAATATAAGGGTAACTGATATTCCAAAGGAACACATGATTTATCTCTTCATAGTTAATTTAAAGAATAACATCCAACATGAAGTTCGCATTTTGGAACCTAATTCATTGGAGAAGGCATTCAGGTTGGCAAGAAAAATTGAATGTAAAATTATGGCAACAAGGAAACCTACCACTCACTTCTATAAAGAGGGAAGTGTTGCTACTCCTATATTTCCACAACCTACAAGGTTGACACCACAATAATTGGAATAAAAAAGAGCAAAAGGTCTTTGCCACAGTTGTGATAGAAAATAAACTAAAGGTCATAAGTGCACTGAGAATAAATTATTTTACATAGATTGTGAAGAGGAAGAAGAAAATGAACAAGAAGAGGATATACACCAAGAACCAACCCAAGAAGCGGAAGAAATGAGTCTGACCATATCATGTAATGCATTGGCAGGAATTACCACTCCTTAAACTCTCAAGATAGAAGGACATATCAAGAAGAAAAAGGTAATAGTGTTGATTGATTCAAGTAGTACCCATAATTTTATTCATTGTAAGGTAGCCAAGGAATTGAATTGTTTCCTATACCCAGCACCAGAATGTCAAGTGATGGTTGCAAATGGAGGAACTATAAATTGCTCTGGAAAATACCATAATATCAAGCTAACCATGGGAGAATATGTATTTATTAGTCCAATGCTTGCCATTCCTATGGGAGGTGCTGATGTTGTACTAGGAGTACAATGGTTACAATCTTTGGGGACGGTAGCTTTTAATTTTCAAGAACTTTTCTTGAAATTTTTTTCAGAAGGAAAGGAAGTCGAATTACGGGGTATTGCGGGGAAGCCAGGAAGGATAATAAGCTCTAATGTCATGATAAAGCTTCTAAAGAAAGAACAGCGAGGCGTAATTGCACAATTATGCTCACTAGAAGTTCCAACATCAAAATCATCTATTTCTGCAGATCTCCAACAAGTCCTGGACAATCATTCCAAGGTGTTTGAAACTCCCAAAGGACTCCCACCTATTCATGATCATGATCATGCTATTCATTTGATTCCAGGAAGTGTTCCTCCAAACATCAGGCCTTATAGATATCCTTATGCCCAAAAGAGCGAAATTGAACGTATGATTGCAGAAATGTTAGAGGCAGGTATAATTCAACCTAGTCAAAGTTCTTTCTCTGCTCCTGTAATATTGGTACACAAGAAGGATGGATCATGGCGAATGTGTCCGGATTATAGGGAGCTCAATAAGCTCACCATTAAAGATAAATTTCCCATTCTTGTGATTGATGAATTATTGGATGAATTACATGGAGCAATTTATTTTACCAAATTGGATCTTCGTTCAAGGTATCATCAAATTAGAATGAAGACTGAAGATATTCTGAAAAAAAACATTTCAAACTCATGAGAATCATTATGAATTTTTGGTCATGCCTTTTGCCCTTACCAAGGCACCTTCTAAATTTCAAGGGTTGATGAATTCCATTTTCAAACTGTTCCTTGGAAAATTTGTTCTAGTATTTTTTGATGATATACTAATATACAGCACGTCTTGGAAGGATCATGTTCAAAATTTTGACAGGGTGCTCAAACTATTACAGGAGAAACAATTATACGCAAAAACATCCAAATGTTTCTTTGGAGTACAAGAGGTGGAATATCTGGGTCATATTGTATCTCACAAGGGTGTTAAGGTAGACCCTAACAAAATTAAAGCCATTAAGGAATGGAAAGTCCCCACAACTATAAAGCAGTTGCGAGGATTTCTCGGTTTAACAGGGTATTATCGCAAGTTTGTTAAGAATTATGGGAGAATAGCAACACCTCTAACAACATTATTGAAGAAAGATGCATTTTCATGGACTCCTGAAGCAACTAAGGTCTTTGAACATCTTAAAGAGGCAATGTGCCTAGCACCGGTCTTAGCTACGCCAGACTTCACAAAAACCTTTATTGTGGAATGTGATGCCTCAGGAAATGGAATTGGTGCAGTTTTAATGCAGGAAGGAAGACCCATTGCTTTTAAAAGTCGTCCAATCAAAGGAAAGTATTTACAGAAACCTATTTATGAGAAGGAAATGTTAGCAATACTGCATGCACTAAAGAAATGGAGAACTTACCTAATGGGAAGACACTTCAAGGTAAAAACTGATCATGATAGTCTTAAACACTTTTTGGAACAAAGACTATCTTCGTAAGAGTAGCAAAAATGGGTCACAAAGATGTTGGGTTATGACTTTCAAATAATCTACAAAAAAGGAAAGATTAATGTTGTTGCAGATGCACTCTCAAGAAATAATGAAGAGGTGGAAGCATTGCTTTGTGCCATTTCTATTATCCAACCAGATTGGATAACCGAAGCAAGAGATGAATGGAAGAAGGACAAAGATGTATGGACACTCATTCAAAAGTTGTAGCAAGATCCTATTACATCTGATACATTTAGTTGGAAAAATGATTCCTTATGGTACAAAGATCGCTTATATCTTTGTAAGAATTCCCAACTAAAACAAAAGATTCTTCTGGAATTGCACACTTCTCCTTTAGGAAGACACTCAGGATTTTTAAAAACTTACCACAGGGTGAAGAAAGAATTTTTTTGGGATGGCCTTAAATCTGATATTCGAAAGTTTGTGGCGGAATGTTTGGTTTGCCAGCAGAATAAAGTGGAAACAATTAAGACCCCAGGACTTCTACAACCTTTATCAATTCCAAGTCAACGTTGGGAGGAGATTTCAATGGATTTTATCACAGGTTTACCTAAGTCCGAAGGAAAGAGTGTCATCATGGTGGTAGTTGATAGATTTACCAAGTATGCACACTTTTGTGCATTATCTCATCCATTTAAAGCAAGTACAGTTGCTACTACATTTATGGACACAATTCAAAAGCTACATGAAAACCCAAGGGTTATTGTGAGTGACAGAGATCCCATTTTTACTGGAAATTTTTGGACGGAGTTATTTTCTTGTTTGGGTACTCAATTAGCTCATAGCTCATCTTATCATCCTCAATCTGATGGTCAAACCGAGATAGTAAATAAATGTTTGGAAGGATATCTTCATTGTTTTGTATCTGATAAACAAACACAATGGGTCAAGTGGTTACCTCTAGCTGAATGGTGGTATAACACTTCCTTCCATACTGCAGCAAAAATGACCCCATTTATGGCACTTATGGATATCATCCACCATCCATCACATCATCTTTAAGAGAAAATTCAAAGGTTCAAGCAGTGGAAGATCACATCGAGCATCAACAAGAAGTTCTCCAACTCTTAAAGGACAACCTGAATTTGGCACAAAATCGAATGAAACAATAGGCAAATCAACATCGCAGTGAGAGAAGTTTTGATGTAGAAGACTGGGTATTTTTATGGCTACAACCATACCAAAAAATGTCCCTCAAGCAAGCTCAGAAGGATAATAAATTATCACCAAAGTACTATGGTCCTTACAAGGTGTTGCAAAAAATTGGTACTATGGCATATAAATTGGAGCTTCATGCTTCTTCACGAGTGCATCCAATTTTCCATGTTTCATGCTTAAAGAAGGTTATAGGTGAAAATCTTCCAGTTCAAACAATATTTCTAGAACTTGATGAGGAAGGAAAAATCATATTGGAACTTGAAGAAGTCACGGAAACAAGAACTTGACAACTACGGAATCGATCAATTTCAGAGTATCTCATCAAGTGGAAGAACTTACCCACTGAAGATTCTACATGAGAGGATGAGAATTTTATACAGAAGCACCCAGAGCTACTCAAGCGTTGAGGACAACACTTTTTTGAATGAGAGGGGCATGTTAGGTCCCTATATTACTAGTATAGTCCCTTACTATTGTTAGTGTAACCCCCTTATTGTTATTATTGTACCCTTGTAACCCCCATATTGTTATTATTGTGCCCTTAAATTATTATTATTAGGTCGGCTAGGATTACATTGTGGCCCCACTAGGATTACATTCTGGCCCCATGAACTATATATAGAAAGGAGGTTTTTTAATTTGAATCATCCAAGAATTGTTCATTCATGTAATGTATTGGAGGTTTCCCCCTCGAAGTAGCTTATTTCTAAGGCATTGATATCTCTTTTCTTCTCTTTTTGGAGCTGGTTTCACAACAGTTCCACCCTAACTTCAAACTTGATACTAAAATTTCCTTATCCAAATACTTTGTACAAATTCATAAACATGTTTTGGATTATTGGATTTGTATCTTAATACTTGTTTTATAGACATACATAAATATAATCGATTGACATTTGTTTCTTGCTAGCAACTACTTAAATTATGTTTCCACCTTTACCTTGAACCTCTCTCCCCCCATCCAACTCCATCTCTTTCTCCCCCTACTTCTCTCATCCTCTCCCCTCCTTCCTCTCTCTCTCTCTCTCTCTCTCTCTCTCTCTCTCTCTCTCACATCCAACTCTGTGGCTATCTCCCTCCCCTCTTTAATTACCACCCCCCCCTTCTCTCCATATCTCCTTCTTTGTATCTCTATATATATTACCCCCAAACATACATACTCTCTTATCTCCATATCTCCCTTGTCATTCCCTCTCTCTCTTTTTCCACTTTTCTCTCTCGATATCTTTCTTCTTCCCTCCCTCTCTTCCCCTCCAAGTCCATCTCTTTTTCCCTCCCTATCTAATATATATCCTTCACTCTCTCCTCCTCTCTCTCTCAAGTCCTCTCTCTCATCCTAGTTCAAGCTCAGCCTGTAGATCCAAATTATCCAAAAATTTACATGATTTAAATAAATATTCATCTCCAAACTTGACAATACTAGTACAAAATGCTTCTTGGCTTAGTTATGACCAAATTGGAAAGCATCCAGATTCTAGTGAGTTTTCCCTTAATGATTCCACACCTTTATAACAAACCTACACATTGCATACAAAAGGATCCTTTAAGGCACAACATGGTACAACCCTCTTCATAAATATAGAATCCTTGATGATCTATCCTAATTCCTGATAGCTATGTCAACACTAGAGGTTTACAGTCCCATGCTTTATAAAGGAATGATTATTATTATATTTTGGGGAAGTCAACCCTTAAAGTTCCAAAATAATTACATTTTATTTGGATAAGATATAGCCTTGACTCCCCTCATTGGTATCTTTCCAAATACCTCACTTGCATTTACAAATATGTGTGGAAGAAGTTGGTCTTCCCTGAGCTTACCCCATCCACTATTAATCCTTTGAGATAATCATGTCCACCCATCTCAACCCAAGTACTTATCAAAACATCCCCATAGAGCTATCAAGAACAATTGTCTTAATAAATATTGAGGTTATATATGCACCATTAGAGTACAATATACTCATTGGATTTAGCTATATGTATGTTATGGCGGTCATCTCTTCATCAATATTTCATATGATGATGATTCATCACAATAGGAAGGTAATTACAATCAACCATCATGTACTATGAACCCTAACTAATGTCTAACATATTCAACATACTTCGCCTCATAGGGGCAAGTCAAGATTTATGTCATACATTCAAATTGGGTCTAAGACCTTTGAAGATTCTATGTTATTTGGCGCATATCAAGGTGAACCACTTTTGATTTAACATATAGGTTCAACTCAAGTGTGTATGCTAATTTCATTTGAGGCGATACCATATACCAACTTATCTATGTCAATATCATCCTATGTGTGTAACAAAAAACCTTCTGCTAGACCCACCTCCTACCTTGGTTGACTCGATGCATCCTTGGAAAGAAATTCCATATCCTACCTTGGCTAACTCTTTAGATAATCTTCAATAATAAATTCCATAGGATCTTGTTGGAGCCCATGATACACATGATTGTGCACACATTTTTTACATTTCTACATCTACTAGGATTATTTACCATAGTAATCACTCCTTCCCCTCGGGTATCAACACCTACCATCCATCCTTGGGTAAGCCTGCAAGTGCCTTTTAGCTAAATTTTCCTTTGTTTGCATTGTTGGAAATGAGGTTGTGATGAGTTTCTTAGTTGGAATTGATGTCAACCTAGTAGTATGGTGTTGGATGATGCATTAGTGTTTGTTGGAATGGATGTCAACCTAGTTATAGGTGATTATGCACATGTTAGTGAGATGGTATTGGATTGTGCATTGGTTGGATACCTTAGCTTGATGGTTGTAGTTGTTAGTGCAGGTTGTTGGTTTGTGTGTGGATGCCTTGGTAGGATATGGAGTTGCTACACCTAGTTGACATTATTGGATATTTTCAAGCATGTTTATGGTACTTAGTGTATGTATGGCTAGGCTTCAGCATGTATGCTCAGTTGTAGGATCCGCCATTGATGGTTTCAGATATTGGAAAATTTGTGGTGAATTTTTATGGCTTGAGAGTTAGTGCAGGTGATGGATAGCATTCAAGTCAACCTAATTTTACTTGTGATTATAATGAAATTTTTACAGTGGATTTTTGGAGTGTTGCAGAGGCTAAAATGGCTTCCTAATGATGATCAAGTAGTGGACCTAGTCTGGTGCAATTTTGAAGGAAGATACTTATGTTTTCAACTATTTTAATCTCCAATCACATGGAAGGAAGGTCATGAGAGTGACTGGAACTATGCAGTGAATGGA